>OZ018329.1:87359208-87446708 GCA_963969495.1 Ceratothoa steindachneri
TATATATATAATATAATATAATATATAATAATAATATAATATATATATATATTAAAATTCTAACACCGGACTGGCCCGTTTCATCTAATGTTATGCTGAACCTAGGTGAAATAAATACCCCTGACAAAAAGTTTTCTTTCATTCTGTCAGATCCTCACTCCAATCATTACATTGGTAAAGGAGACAAAACATATCAAAACGGTCCAAAGATGATCAAATAAGATCGAAAGCTCCGCAATTTAGTTTGGTTTCTACCAAACACATTAATTTTAAAAAGAGATGAATACAGGAGAAGTGATCCAACATCTACAAGATGGAATAAAAAAGATAGTTTGAAAAAGAGAAATTTGCCAAAGGAAATTAATTAAGGCGAAATAAACTCAACGAAATTTGCATTCAAGAAAGACTGCTACCCAACTACACTAAAATATATATATATATATATATATATATATATATATATATATATATATATATATATATATATATATATATATATTAATATATAGATATATATATATATGTATATATATGTAGTAGTTGTAAGGCCAATATATTTGGAGTTGTTATAAAGCTTACAGTCTTTATTGGGGAAGATGAACTTGTAAACTAGATGGTTGACTTGAGATTCAAAGAGTTTAGGGCAGCTGTTGTTTTGCATCAGGAGATTGCTGGCTTTTGTTGTTTTATCATAAATGATGAGTTGAATTTTATCCATTTGATTTTTAACCTTGATGTTACGGTTAATAATCTCCTTGATGTTGACTTCTTCCTGATTACTTTTAGTTTTATCCGTATCTTTGCAATGATCATTTAAAAATGATTTGAATTGTTGGTCAATCATGCTGTTTGAGAAACCATTGGTCACGAGTATTTGTTTTACTCATGCTATCTCTTGGTGGAAAAGTTCCTGAGTAGAGGAGCATTTATATGCTCAGCAGATGTATGAGCCCATTTTGCTTATTTTATACCTTTCTAGCTGCTCTACTCGGGAACTTTTCCACCAAGACATAGCACGAGTAAAACAAACACTCGTGAACAACGATTTCTCAAAAAGCATGATTGACAAACAACTCCAATCATTTTTAAATAATTATTGCAAAGATATGGATAAAACTGAGAGTAATCAGGGAGAAGTCAACAACATCAAATCAGCTTCCTTCCTTAGGCCATTCGACCAGTCACTCACAATACACTCTCAATCATTACTCATGGTACCATTTATACTCAACCGTGCCCTTCTGCACCCATTCACACTAGTCTACTGGTCCCTGGCTATGCATAGTAATCTGTCAGTGTCGTTCATCAGTCATCCTGTCAGTCTCCTCATCACTATCGATCATGTCGTCCACCATACCCTTTGCCTGCTTCACCAGCCCCCCCATCTCTCAACAGAACTTTTTCCTACTCTTCCAGTCAGCACCTTCACTCTTCAAACCCCCATTCATCAGCTCCTCACTCACTCGACCTTGGAAAGGTGACCTAGTACATCTATGACTTGGATCCCCCTCAATTGCCCTTTCACTCTGGGGTCCGCCTGCACACATAGAAAAGGATCATTCATTCTCACATGCCCTCAAACACACAAGCAACAAGCCTTACCTTATAATACGCACCCTTTCTATCTAATAACACAGTGTTTTCACCCACATTTAAACCCATATCCTTACTCCAACTCACTAACAGACACCCTTTCACCCTTCACAAGCATTACACTCTCCATAGCAGTCACCTTGTAGCGGGCCGAAAATCTAAACTAACCCCCAATCGATCCAACCCGCTTCCTACACTATCCGGACGTGAGAAATCGAAGGAGAATGAAACGGATTGTATATACAGTCCCTTTACTTACAAAAAAATTTACAAAATATCTACAATAGAGAGGGGGCGATTATATTGGAGATCTTACTTTTTGGCCAAAAATACAAAAAGAAAATCCTATATATATGAATACTATTTAATCTATCCTAATAAACATAAAAAATCAAACAACCAAAAAAAAATCCTGACTACAACAGTCAATATATACACAACAATCAAGGCCTCACTTTATACAAAGAGGATGGAGAGATGTCCAGCCACCTGCCACTCGAGCGAGCAAAATGCCTAGGACTTACAAGTGTGGCGCCTCTGCGCTTGATGGAAGATAATAACTTTAAAAAGCTTACGTGGCTATTATAAGCCCTCCTTCATTAAGCTATACTAATGGCCTTTATTTATTAATGATAATATAGCTTTCCAGGATATAACGCTTTGTTTGTAATATAAGGATATACGAAACTAAGTCCTATCTTTCCAGAATATGAGGCCTGGAAAGAAAAAAAAAACATGGTAATCATTTTTATACATAAAATAAACAAAAAAAACAAACCCATTCCCATTCACACACATTCTTACAGAGGGAGGGAGAGGGTACTGAGAAAAGGGGTGGGAGAATGGCCCTTTTACACACACTCACATTCGCCCCACCACAACCTCAATACCGCTAAACACACCCCTCAAAACACTACCATCTTTCCCTACATACAACTTATACACCCCCATTTTTACCATTTTTTTTCTCAATCTGATCACTCACAGGATGCACAACCATATGGTTCAATTTCATAAAATCATACCCCAAAATAACACCATACTCACTACTCACCTTATCAATCACAGAATTCACACTCATTCATTCACATACCATTCATTCAAACAGCTGACCTTATCATTCCAATCACAGGTACTTTCATACCACTAATTCCTACCAAACTACCTTTACACTCAGACAGGAGGGTTTTATCACTCAGCTTGTCATACACATCCTTATATACCAAGCTAGTCTTCCACCCAGAATCTATCAAAGGCAAACACTCAATCCCACCTTCAAACTCAAACACTCATACTTCCTAACAGACAGCACTTCACACTAGACAGACTTACCAACACATTACTCGCACCCACAGGATACTTCACTAGGTACCCTCTTAAAGTTCAGTTTCCTGCTTCAGACTTTCCATTCACACCTTGAACTCTCACTCTAATCCAACACCTTTCACTTCTATGTCCTTCCATCGCCCAATAGCTACATACATTCCTCTGGTCATGACACATCCTCACATAATGACCAGCCTTTCCACAATTACCACAAGCATACTTCATACTTCCCCCAGTAGTCACTCCATTCAACTTCCGACAGTCTCTCTTTCACACTTTCCTGATGGTTCTTTAGTATATGCCCTTTCTTTCCACACCTGAAACAAGCACCAGAGGTCCATCTGCATTCTGCCAACTCATATCCCTTCCTTCCACACCTACGGCATTTCACAATCCTTTTCACCCTATTCAGCCTCTCATTCGCTGGGACATACCTCGGTTGCTCCCTTATATACCCATTCACACACTTACCAGTCATCTGCCCATCCAGTCTGCCGGCCCAAGAAGCTCGACATCACCCCAGCTGGCACAGCCCTCAGGGCATCCCGCTAGCTGACAAACTCTGGTGGGGTGGATGAAAGCTCCTGGGCTTCCTTCCACCAACATTCACACTATACCATCCATCCTCATCAAAATCACTCTCTTCATCAAATCGCCAATCTTCCAGAAGCTCCAACACATCCTCCGATATCAACCGTTCCCCCATCAGCCTCATTCTTTCCGTTCTCTTCGCACTCAGCCATTCACTTATCTTTTGCAGGACCGTATCAAGGAACTTTCTCATCAATTGCTTACACACATTCACACCATCACTATACCTCTTTCTCACCATACTCTCAAGCCTATGCGCATACATATTCACACTTTCACTCTTCTTCATGCGAGCCTCCTCAAATTCATTCACCCTTTTATATTTCACACTCTCATTCGTTTCAATTGCCCAATCAATCACTTCTTCACCACCTAATACCTTGGGTCACCCACACTCGTGATCATGCGGAAAAACTCTAGCACCTTCCCTTCCAAGCACTCGCCTAATACATTCACCCAATATCCCTTATTCTCCGGGTACTTGAGCTTACAATAATGCTCAAATTCCCTGAGAATTCATTCATCCACACTCTTCCCACCATGCAACCTAAACTTATCAACCTTTGGCACTTCCCTTATCACAATTCCCTTTCCCACATTCATCTCACCTTTGCTGGGGCTATCTCGCTCTCGCTCATACCAATCACACCATCACTCTCTCCTTCATCTGAGTACAATGAGTTCACACTTCCCTCTCACCTTCCAATCCTTCCCTTTTGACCCAGTCTTCCTTCCTCTCTTCCATTCTCCATCTTTCATATCACTCACTGTATCCTCCCGAGACTCGTATACACTTCCACTCATCCTGTAGTAGTATGCTGGTGTCCACCTCCCCTCCCCCGTCTCTAATCCCTTTCTTCTTTTTCAGGTTGTTTGGAATGAGGAGGATGCAGCAAAGTCACTCTAGGTGGGGAGACTCGATAGATTTCTATCATGTTTCCCCATTCATCTTTGTCTTCCTCCTCAGGTGATATTTGAGAGAGGAATAAGATTTTAGTCTGAATTTTAAGTGATTGACTAGTGAATGAGTTGAACAGTGAACTTAAATATTGTGTAAAGTGTCCATTGGAATTTAAATAGAAGCTGAATAGTTATTCAGGTGAGTCTTAGTGTGAATGGGTGGGTGTGTATGAATGTCAGTGAGAGAATGTTTTAAGTAGGAGAGTGATTGGGCGATTGAAAATGCCTTCTCCTCTCCAGCTTCTTGGTGCTGGCTTGTCCAGCGTGTTCTAGCTTGGTGAGGTGGCAGCAGCCAATATTGATCTTGTGTGGCAATAAGGGGACTGTTTTGATTGAAGCAGGAGTCTCGAGACTGCCTCCAAGTCGTCAACCTATCAACTGGAGCCAGAGCCCTTCCACTTTTGTCATTGACCAGAACCACCGCCTACCCATCCTCGAGTGCAGAACATTTTGCATTGGCTGGAGCTGGACTCACAGTCCCTTAAGAAAGAAGAAACCCCACTTCCCTCAAGAAAGCAGGCTCGCCTCCACTCATCCCCCCCCAACCATACCGGTAATAGCGCTCCCAGATCCGATACATTTTGAACAGACTCACATCTATGCTTGAAGCCCTAGACATTTATTTTTGTTTGCAAGCGCGGTTGTTGGCCAATAATATTGTAAGGCCACCTATATAGTGTGTACATAATTTTTAGTAGCTTATAAGGTATATTTATTTTAAAAGTTTTGGGGTTGTGTTGTTGGTTTCGCTTAGAAAATTTATTGGGTTTTAATAAATTTAGAAAATACTCTCTCCTTGAACAACCGAGCGGACCTTGTTGAGGCGGCAGGAAGAATTGGTAAGGAAGTCAACTCCGCCGCAACATATTTTTGGCGCCCGAACAGGGACTGCCCGGTTGTTTGAGGAAGGAGAGGAGTGAGAGCCTGTAGTTTTTTTTCCCCCTAAAGGAGGAGAAGGAACAGATTGGGGCCATGGAGTTAGAGATGAGAAGACTAAATGAGTTAGTGTGGCAGAAAGACACAGAAAATGCAGAGTTGAGAGAAGAGAATGATAGTTTGAAGAGGAAAGTGAGAGATGGAAGTGAGAATGGAAGAGAGGATTAAAGACAGTGAGGTGCGAATGGAGGAAAGATTGATGTGAATGCTGAATGAGAAAATGGGAGAATCAGGTGCAATTGTTGGGGGTGTGGCCTCGACTCCACTTGGAATGGACATGACGGACAAAAAGGGATTGACAGACATAAATGTACCCCCGCAAGT
The DNA here is from genome assembly GCA_963969495.1 of Ceratothoa steindachneri. Classification (NCBI taxonomy): domain Eukaryota; kingdom Metazoa; phylum Arthropoda; class Malacostraca; order Isopoda; family Cymothoidae; genus Ceratothoa; species Ceratothoa steindachneri. The sequence continues at coordinate 87,364,939 of OZ018329.1, forward strand.
GACTAGGTACTGAAAAAAGAAGACCCCAAAGATTAGACGCCCAGACTGACAGGAAAGGACCTGATTGGCTAGCATTGACTGCATGTATTTCAGCTCGAATGAAGGCATGAGTGAAAGTGGGAAAGAAGTGAGTGAAAGTGGGAAAGAAGTGAGTGATAGTGAGTGATGCTGAGGTTCATCGGAGTATAATGATCAGAGAAGTGCCAAAGTTAAGTAAGTTTAGAGAGGAAGGAACAAAAGATGTCAAAGTGTTTTTGAAAGAGTATGAAAGTTATTGTACAGACAAATTTTGAGAGAATATTAGGTTTTAGGTGAAAGAGTTGTGTGAGTTTCTGGATGGTCGTATGAAAGATTTTAACCGGACAATTATGAGTGTGGGTGAGCCTAAGTGGGATGTTATGAAAGAGAGAATGATAGAGCAATGTAAGAAGATGAAGACAAGTGTGAAATATAAGAAAACAAATGGGTTTGAGGAAGCAAGAATGGGGAAGAATGGGGATGTGAATTCATATGCGCATCACTTAAAGAGTCCTTGGTGCGAATGAGATTTGGAGGTGATGGAATAAATGGGAATAAGGAGCTGATGAAGAAGTTTTTAAATACAGTTCCGAATGAAGTGAGTGAGTATGTGACGTATAAGAGGAAAGAGAAGATGAGATGGGCTGGTGAAAGATTGCTATGGAAGGATGTACTAGAGATGTGAGAGGACTGTGAATTTGAGAATTATGGAAGGGAGGAGGCCTCAATTCACACTGTGCGCAACTGAAGTAGAAGTAAGTTGCTCCAGTTCTGGTCTTATCGGGACACGCTGATAGAGAACCCGATAAAGGTGATAACAAGATTTTTGGAGAGTTATTACAGACAGAATGAACAGCAGAGTGTGTATGTTGGTCGCGAACTGAGAAGGAATAAAAGTAGGAGTGAGAGTCGGAATGGTTGGGGTAGGGTTCAGAAAGGGTCAGAATAGTGGTCGCACGAATGGTAGGAATGACAGTAGATCTAGAATGAATGAGCCTAGGTGTCTGAGGTGCAAGAAAGTTGCTTTGGCTCTGGGCAAATGGAGCATATGATAAAAGATTGTAGTCATGTGAGGGAAAGAGCGTGTTATGGATGTGCAAGAATGGGCCACTTGGCACGAGATTGCAGGGAAGGTGATCGAGTGAATATGAGTGGACCTGGAGTGTGTGGTAATTGTGGGCAGATAGGGCATTATGCCAGGATGTGTGCCAGTCCAAGAACTACCTGTGGTAAATGTGGAATGGTAGGTCATGCAACAAGGTTGTGTAGGACTGGTGAAAGATGCATGAACAAAAAAAATGGATGGGAATGATGCGAGTAATCAAGATGATACGACACAGGGAAACTAAGGAATGAGAGGGTTCTATCTGGGAAATTCTCTAGAGTACAAGTGAGAGAAGGATTGTCAAATCGTGGAATGAATTGGGGTCAGAGAGTGAATAGGTGTATGTGTTAAAATTAAGTAGGGAGAATGAGAAGTGCATTGATTGATACAGGATGTAAGGTGAATGTGGTGTACTATGAAGCATTTGTAGGAATAAAAGTAAATGAAGTTAAAGATCGTGGATATCATTTGACTGGATTAGGTGAACAGGATGTGCCGATTGTTGCAAGGTTTAGAGAGAGCGTTTTGATTGCAGGTGTCTGGATGAATGAAGATGAATTTTGTGTAGTAGAAGGTGCAAACAAGAAGTATGACATGCTATTAGGATATGTTTTTGAAAGCGAATGGTATCATGATTCACCCTGATTTAGAGATGATTGAATGTAATAAAAATGGAAGTAGGAAGTGCCAATGGTATGTGAATCCAGATGGAAGTGCGAGAGTGAACATCATGAAAGGTCTGAGGTATATGCGAATGAGAGTGTGCCTGTCAAGCAGAATGAAACATTGAGTGTAAGGATTGGATGGAATTCGGATGTTGAGATAAGTGAGAATGATAAGAATATTTATCTCTTGGATGGTAGTGCTGATTGAGGCGAGTTGTGCATGTGTTTGATGGTATAATTGATATGAAAGATCCGCGTGTCTGTATACAAGTTTGGCCGGATCTGCGTAGGAAGAGTCTTAGAGGAGTGCAAAGGGGGAGATAAATTGGGTGTGTTAAATACAGTTGTGAATATGGAGAATGATACGCATGTGGTGAACACAAGTGTATTTTCCGTGAATGTAACATTAAATGTTTGGAAGTATGAAGATTTGATTGAGCAAGTGAAATTGGAAGAAAAGTTGAGTGAATTTGAGAAGAGAAAAGTTTACAGGATGTTGTGGAATAGGAGAGGTGCCTTGAGTCACGGGGATGATTGCTTTGGCAACGCTCGCTTGCCTGAGTTCAAAATAATTTTGAGCGACGATACACCAATTTATAAAAGGCCTCGTCATTTCCCTCCCCTTGTGGTTCAAGAGATTGAGGAACAGTGTGAAGAATTAGAGAGAATTGGTGTGATTGAGCCGAGTGTGAGTGCCTGGAATAGTCTGATTGAACAGACGTTGAAAGACAAGTTTCCTATGAGTGTTGTGTCTGAATGCGTGTACAGTATGTATGGAATGAAAGTGTTTTCCAAAATGGATCTGGTATGTGGTTACTACCAGGTGCCTGTGGCTGAAGAGAGATGGCCTATTACGGCGTTCTCCACCTCAAAGTGCCATTATCAGTTCAGAAACCTGAGCTTTGGGTTGGCAAATGCCCGGGCTGCTTTTCAGTGTACTATGAATGTAGAGTTGAGTGGTTTTCCATGTAAGAATGTACAAGTGTTTTTGGATGATATTTTGGTGATGAGTGAGAACATGGAAGAACATATGAACTTGGTGAATGATGTTTTAAGAAAGTTGGAAGAGGTTGGGGTGAAAGTGAAGTTGTCTAAATGTGCGTAGTTTGCTAGTGAAGTTGAGTTTTGGGGACATAAGGTGAGTGCGGTTGGATTGCGTAAATCGGAGAAGTTCATGGAAAAGGTTAGGAATTTCCCTAAGCGAACCACAGTGAGAGAGTTGCGCGGATTTCTTGGTTTAGTTAAGTTTGGAAGAATGTTTATGAAAGACTGTTCGGGTGTGATGAAATCGTTGAGTGTATGGACTGGGAAAAGGAAGAGTACTGTGATTAAGTGGAATGACTAATGAATGTAGCATTTGAAAAGTTAAAAGCAGAAGTTGCAAAAGATGTGGAACTTGCGTATCCAACGTATGGAACAAATGCAGGAATGCTTGAAGTGTATACAGATGCAAGTGGTCATTCGATGGGTGGATGTTTGATGCAAGATCAAGTTGTGAATGGAGTTGAATGAAAGCGAGTAATTGTGTATGTTTCCAAGGCATTTAGTGTGGCAGAGCATGCATATTCGACAATTGAAAGAAAGTTGGCTGCGGTAAGATTCTGTCTCAAGTCGTTATGACCATTTTTGTATGGAGTACGGTTTGTAGTGAGAACAGATCACCAGCCACTAGTGTATTTGCAGCTAATGAGGTTAGTTGATAATAGGCTTGCAAGGACGATAGAAGATTTGAAGGGTTCTCCGCCTCTGTAGGTAAAGTCTAGCCGGTGGCCTTCCGCGAAATCACAACGTGCATTGAATGAGGAAGGAGCAGCATCCTGGTTACAGAATGCCGAGAAAGCGGTCGCGAAGGATTCCGCCACGGACGCAGGGTCCGAGATTGCGGTCCCATTCTCCTGGAGGACGGGAGAGGGGTCCTGCGAGAACTTGCCCCGAATCCTTTTGGCCTGCTTAGACACCTCTGCTAAAGGTGAAGACACGTATGCCCGCCAAGAAGAGCGGTGGGCGTGCTTCGAAATATACCGGAACCTAGCCCTAGCCCGACGAAATTCAGCGACAGTGAAATCGTTCGGGCGGCGCTGATAGCGCATGTAGGCATAAAGCTTCAGTTTGAGGACCGTCTGACCCTCGGCCGACCACCACGGGAGTGGTCAGCATGCAAAACGGCCAGACGTTCTGGGAATAATAGTCAGGCCTGCGGCGATGAGGTTGCCGGAGAAGAACTCAACGGCCTCATCTACCGACCTAAACTCCTCGACTGAGATAGAGAATTCAGTCATTTCCTGAAATGCAGGCCACCGTGCCAAGCACCAATGAGGTGGGCTCTCAGGCGGCAGTTGCCCTGAAAATGATATTTGAATTGGAAAGTGATCACTACCATGGAGGTCATCGACCACCCCCCAATCAAAATAGGGCTGTGCATCTGAAGAGCACAAAGATAGATCAAGGCAAGAAAATGAAGCGGTTCTCGGGCAGTGATGCGTAAACTCATCCACATTTAGGACACCAATCTCAAGCTCTTCGATCAGATCGGCAAGGACTTGTCCCCTGGGATTTATTGAGTAATCTCCCCAGAGAGGATGCCTGCCATTCAGATCTCCAAGCAAAAAAAGGGCCTCGGCAACCGTGCCACGAATCAGCGGAAGACACCCGCGTCGAAGTCAGCTGACGGTGGAATGTACGCAGAAATGATAGTATACGTCCTATCCAGGTGAAGCTGCACAGCCACTGCTTAAAAGGAGGTATCTTAACTGAAAAGAAGAAAGGAGACATCATGCCGGGTGTAAACCGCGCATCCCCCAGGCCGGCCCCCATCTCGTGGTGGTGGGGTCGCAAAACCCCTATACCCCGGGAGAGCGGGCAGGGGGCACGCGCCTAGCATGGTGTCCTGAAGAAAAATAGCTAAGGGGAAACGGAACCAGAGGAGCCTCCGCAGCAGCTCCCAGTTAAGCGGAGTCCACGGCAATTCCATTGATGGAATATGCTCTCCAGGCCTAGTTCGGACGAGACGCGGGGGCTCTCTTCGAACAGAAGACACTCACAGGAATGGCCGTACGCTTCCCGGAGGCAGAACCCCGGGCGCTGTTGGCCGGACAAAGCGCTGGAGGCGCTGTCGCCTTCAAGGACTTATTGGGGGAGGTTGAGTTCGCCATGCGAGTCTTTTCCTCCTTCCATCTCAAAACCTTAGGCAGTAGGAGTTGCGGCTTCAGAGGCACCGTAACCGAGCCACTCAGCCCACCACTAGGGGTGGGTGAAGGAGCCAAAGCTCCTTTGTTGCTATCCTCCTTTCAGGGGACAGCTTTAGGAACCCCGGAAGATGGCCTAGCGACCATCTTCAGGGGTGTTGCCCCCTGTGAGTCTAACGACTCGGTGGAGGCGCGTGGCCGTTTCGCCTTACGGGAAACGGTTACGCTGGGGTAAGGGGGGAGCCCTGGTTTTAGCCAAGGCTGGGTGTGAACCCTTTTTGCCCCAGCTTTACCAGGAAAGCGCCAGAGTTGAGTACAACCCGCAGAAGGGCTCCTAATGGGCGCGGAAACAACCTTGCTTGTTGGCCTGGATGGGCTAGGAGCAGAGGGTGTCTTTCTAACCATTGAGTCATAAAACGTCCCAGGCAGAGCCGGGCGTGCCAGGAACAAGTCCTTAGCCTCACAGAATGAGTCGATCCTGGGCCTCAATGGCCAGGATTTCTTTGTCAAGGAGATATGCACCACATTGCTTCGAAGAAGCAGGGTGCGGCTCTCCGCAATTGACACACTTGGCCACACACGAATTGGACTTATCGTGTGCGACCTTGGAGCAATTTACACATACTTTGGGTCACCCAGACTTTGCACATCTACATGAGCGATTCGTATGGCCAAAGCGGTGACAGCAATAGCACCGCCGCGGCAGTGTAACGAATGCCTTCACGCGGTAGCGGTGCCAACCGGCATGCACCGACTCACGGAGCTTGTCACAGTCGAACGTGACGAAGAGTGTAGGGGTGGGTCTCGGGGCCCCTCCCTGTTTTAACATCACACACTCGACCTTGACCACACCATGGTCGGCAGGCTCTAGAGTGATATCTTCTATGGAGTAGTTCATGAGTTCCCTCGCATAAACTACTCCTTTCACAAAGTTCATGGTAGAGTGCAGCGTCACACTCACTGGGGTGCCATCAATTGTCCGAAGAGCACTTATCTTGGCCGCCTCGGCGGGATTTGCCAGAAGGCTCCCGCCCGAGAAACGGGTCACCTTTGGCTCTCTACCAATTGCACTAGCTAATACCTCTCCTCTGATGCATCATGTTGCCCTTGGTCAACATGCTGCCATCAGTGGAGCCGATAATGAGGAAGCGTTTAAAGCCAGCGGGCTTGAAAACACCGGGTAACCTCTGAATGAGGGGCCCCGATGTCATCGAGGGTCCGCCCTGCGCCCTTTTCATCTTAATCAGGGGCTCCGCACCCAGGGGGTCAGAGGGGCCGGATGTACCGATCTTGGCTTGGTCGCTTACCGAAGTGGCAGCAGACACATCCATCCCTGCAGGCCCCGCAGATGGAGAGGAGCCCCGAGTTCTTAGTCTTTTTTTTATTTTATTCCTCTTTAGGAGAGGATGGCGGGCAATGAACCCACTTCTCCCCTCTGCCGGAAGGAGCCCCCAAGCCAGATGGACTGTCCTCAGCCGGGTCCTTCTTCAAGATGTAGAAGGTCCTGGTAGTCGCAGGGGCACCGGTTGAGGAGATCCCTCCCCTCCTTGTACTGCCTTGGAAACCCGGGCCATTTGAGGACCTTGCATAAGGGCGGATTCGGGTTCAGTACTTGGCGCCAAGCCGGATTCCCTCCCATGGAAGGCCCTACCGTCTGAGGCTGGGTTGCCTCAAGGACCATGTCTATCTCAGGGGGAACCTCCAGTTGGCAATCCCCCCAGGACATGATACGTCCTATTGGAAGCAGTGTCATTAGTCTCGTCTTGGGAGGCACAGGCCTTGACCCCCGCTAGGTTTAGTATTCTAGCCAGTAGGTCTTTTGAGGGAAGTGACCTGGCTTCCCTCTCCCCACTAAGGGGGTTTGCCCTACTGAGCGGCTTAATGGGGAGCAGTGGGCTATGGGCTGCCTGCTGGCTTTCTTGGCAGTCCCCTTGGAAGGTAAAGGGGGGACTGCAGCTGGAAAGAGGGAGGTGCCCAAAGGTACCTCCAGACAAGGGGTTGAGGGGGTGCCCTACACCCGTAGGTGAAGGAGAGGAGTAAGCCTCCTCTCCGGTTATAGAAATTTAAAGGGTCCCCTGCGCAAGCACAGGGGGAACCTCCATTTTTTTTCTGTGGAGCTGCCCAAAGGCGGCTCCGTTGATTGTGAAGGGGAAAGGGAAGGGGGTTTTTTTATATTTGCATCATTGGGCATGGTTTTAGCGGGCCAAAAATCTCAACTAACCCCCAATCGATTCAACCCGCTTCCTACACTAACCCAGACGTAAGAAATCGAAGGAGAATGAAACGGATTGTATATACAGTCCCTTTACTTACAAAAAAAATGTACAATGATAATTACAAAAATATATATTTATAAGGAAAGTGTGCACACTTCAAAATGAGGCCAAATTCCCCGATCCAAACAAGATACCAAAAGAATTTTATAACAGGCGAATAGAACAAATTTACTTAAATATATCTACACAACGAAATGAAAAAAACAACAACAACAACCGAACGAAAAGGGACACGCGCTATCACTTGTGTGCTGGAGGTGGGTGGTAGTAGGCTAATATAAAAGGAGGCAGGCTCATCAGCCAATGCGGGTGTGGTAGTTCAGGTGTCTAGCAAAGTATGAAAGCCCTCCGTCTCAGGGCTGGGCGGAGCACTCATCTAGAGAACCCTTCTCGTAGTCTGTCCAAGCTTCCACTCTCTGTAGAAGAGATATATCCTCCATTTATGATCCATTTACTATACATGGAAGAGAAACCAATAAGTGGGCATTACCCAAGTAAATTTATCGACTATCTTACCTCTAAATGTATATCCAAACAATTTTAAGCATTAATAATTCTTTAAATATTTATCTTCAAAACTATTCTTTCAAAATATAATCTCTGAAAAGAGAATACAAACATCAATAAAATTAAAAACAAAAAATTTAAATTCCAGTTATTCACACACACACATTCTTACAGAAGGAGGGAGAGGGTATTGGAAAAAGGGGTTGGGAGAATGGCCCTTCATACACACTCACATTCGCTCCACCACACCCCTCCTTCCTTAAGCCATTTGACCACAGTCACTCACAATACACTCTCAATCATTACTCACGGTACCTTTTATACTCAATTGCACCCTTCTGCACCCATTCACACTCATCTACTGGTCTCTGGCTACGCGTAGCAATTGGTCGGGGTGGTTCATCAGTCATCCTGTCAGTCTCATCATCACGACAGAATTCTTTCATACTCTTCCATTCAGAACCTTCACTCTTCATACCCCCATTCATCAGCTCCTCACTCACAGCTCTCATCCAACTCACGGTACATTCTTGCGAAACAGACAGGTCACTCACAACCCCTCTATTCTCAACAGGCATACCAGAAACCCCTTCGACTGGTTCCCACCAGAAACCGGAAAAATCAGCCACTTCATCATTCACTACATCAAACTCACCCCTACTGTTACCATTCATAAAACCCGAAAAATCAGCCACACTAGGTTCATTCTACCCAAACACACTATCATTCATACTGTTCTCAAAACAAGAAAAATCAGGCACAGGCAGCTCACTCACTCGTCTACTTATACCAGCCAAATCACTCACCTGTTTATGCAAAAACTCAATCTCCCTTTCAAGATCCCCCATACCAGAAACACACTGCTCAGACTTACTTTCATTCTTCCTTTCACTCTTCTTTGTACGCTTTCTACACCTCGAGACAAAGACAAGCTCTTTCCCAGACAGATCCATACTACCACATTCCTTCTCATCATCATGCACTTTACCCTTCTCTTTGCACAATACATACACCGGATGACTCACCAGGTAGTCAGGAGGTTCTCTCCATCTCCTTAACTGACTCTGATGAGCCCGCACTCTCTAGGTCATACCGTCATTCAAACTCTCCAAAACATACGTCACCCAATTTTCCCAAACTCTCACAACTCTATAAGGTCCATCAAACTTCTCACTCATCTTTGACACATTCAACCTACCCTTCACTTCTTTCACCTTCAATACTTTTGCACCTAATTCAAATGAACGGAACCTTTCATGTGCCTCACGCTGTGGTGGGGCGAATGTGAGTGTGTGTAAAAGGGCCATTCTCCCACCCCTTTTCTCAGTACCCTCTCCCTCCCTCTGTAAGAATATGTGTGAATGGGAATGGGTTTGTTTTTTTGTTTATTTTATGTATAAAATAATTTACCATGTTTTTTTTCTTTCTTTCCAGGCCTCATATTCTGGAAAGATAGGACTTAGTTTCGTATATCCTTATATTACAAACAAAGCGTTATATCCTGGAAAGCTATATTATCATTAATAAATAAAGGCCATTAGTATAGCTTAATGAAGGAGGGCTTATAATAGCCACGTAAGCTTTTTTTTAAAGTCATTATCTTCCATCAAGCGCAGAGGCGCCACACTTGTAAGTCCTAGGCATTTTGCTCGCTCGAGTGGCAGGTGGCTGGACATCTTCCCATCCTCTTTGTATAAAGTGAGGCCTTGATTGTTGTTTATATATTGACTGTTGTATTCAGGATTTTTTTTTTGGTTGTTTGATTTTTATGTTTATTAGGATAGATTAAATAGTATTTATATATATAGGATTTTCTTTTTGTATCCATTGGTGAAAAGTAAGATCTCCAATATAATCGCCCCCTCTCTATTGTAGATATTTTGTAAATTTTTTTGTAAGTAAAGGGACTGTATATACAATCCGTTTCATTATCCTTCGATTTTTCACGTCCGGATAGTGTAGGAAGCGGGTTGGATCAATTGGGGGTTAGTTTAGATTTTCGGCCCGCTACATTTGGCGCCCGAATAGGGACTCGAGACTTCGAAACTGGGAGCGTGACTGGATTGGATTGCAGTCCATACCCAATTAGTGTGACAAGTAGTTTGATTGATTTTTCCCTTCTCCTATCTTTTTTTACTAACTTGGGAACAATGAGTGTAGCGGAAACGTTGAATGAAGAAGTAGTGCGATTGAGACTGGAGTTGAGAAAGAAAGAAGAGGAGTGTGAAATGTTACGGGGAATGATGGAGGGAATGGAGAATAAAATAAAAGGGATGAATGAAAAGACTGATAGGATGAAGAAGGAAATGGGAGACCGACAGGATCAGACGGACCGACGGATGCAGGACCTGTATGACATGATGAAGGGGTCAGGACCGGCCCTAGGACCCTCGACCTTGACCCCTGCTCCGACTGAAGGGAATAAGACTAATGGGATCAATGGGAGTGTGTGCGAGTCTAGAGAGGATAGGGTGATTATGAGTGATAGGAAGGACGGAGAATGGAAGAGAGTTGAATGCAAGAGAAGAAGGAAGAGTGGTGCAAAGGGGAAGGATAGGAAGGTAAGAGGCAAGAGTGTGGACTCATTGTACTCGGATGAAGGAGAGAGTGATGGTATGATTGATATGAGTGAGAGTGAAGGCAGCTCAAGTGAGAGTGAAGTGAATGTGGGAAAGGGTATTTTGATAAGGGAAGTGCCAAAGATAGATAGATTTAGGTTACATGGTGGGAAAAGTGTGGAAGAATTCTTCGGGGAATTTGAGCGATATTGTAAGCTCAAGTACCCGGAGAATAAGGGATACTGGATGAATGTTTTGGGGGAATGTTTGGAGGGAAAAGTATTGGAGTTTTTCCGCGTGATTACAAGTGTGGGGGAACCAAGGTACGATGTGGTGAAGAAGCGGATGATTGGACAGGTGAAACGAATGAAAGAGAGTGTGAAGTATAAAAGGGTAAATGAATTTGAGAAGGCTCGAATGGGGAAGAGTGAAAGTGTGAATATGTATGCACATAGGCTTGAGAGTATGGCAAGAACGAGGTATGGTGATGATGATGTAAATGAATGTAAACCACTCATGAGGAAGTTTTTGGACACGATCCCACGAAAGGTGAGTGAATGGCTGGGTGGAAAGAGAAAGGAGAGAGTGAGACTGACAGGTGAACGGTTGATGTGGGAGGATGTGTTGGAACTGTTAGAAGATGGACGATTTGATGATGAAAGCGATCTAGAAGAGGATGGATGGTACAGTGTGAATGTTGGGGGTAAGAAGCCCAGGAGCTTTCATCCACCCCGGCAGTTTGTCAGCTACAGGGATGCCCTGAAGGCTGCACCAGCTGGAGTGATGTCAAACTTCCTGGGCCGGCAGAATGGATGGGCAAATGGAGGGTGGTCGAATGGAAGGGGGCAGATGAATTTCAAGCGTGGGAACGGATATATGAGAGAGAAACCGAGGTATGTCCCAGCAAATGAGAGACCGAATGGTGTGAGAAAGATTGTGGAATGTCGTCGGTGTGGAAGGAAAGGTCATATGTTGGCAGAATGTAGGTGGACATCTGGTGCGTGTTTTGGGTGTGGTAAGAAAGGGCATATGATAAAGGATTGCCAGGAAAGTGTGAAAGAGTGCTTCGAGTGTAAAGAAATAGGCCATTTGAAGAAAGATTGTCCGAGGTTGAATGGTGAAGCAACTGCTGGGGAAAGTATGAAATATGCATGTGGTAATTGTGGAAAGGCTGGTCATTATGCAAGGATGTGTCGTGACCAGAGGAATGTATGTAGCTATTGTGCGATGAAAGGACATTCAAGTGAAAAGTGTTGGATTAGACTGAGAGCGCAAGGTGTGAATGGAAAGTCTGAAGCGGGAAACTGAATGGTAAGAGGGTACCTGCTGAAGTATCCTCTGGGTGCATGAGTGTGAGTAATGTGTTGGTAAGTCTGTCTAGTGTGAAAGTGCTGTCTGGTAGGAAGTATGAGTGTCTGAGTGTGAAGGTGGAGTTGAATGGAATTGAGTGTTTGGCTTTAATAGATTCTGGATGCAAGGCGAGCTTGGTGTATAAAGATGTGTATGACAAGTTAAGCGAGAAAGCCCTCCTGTCTGAGTGCAAGGGTAGTTTAGTAGGTATTGGTAATAGGAGAGTGCCTGTGATTGGAATGATAAGGTCACCTGTTCGAATGCATTGTATGATGATGAATGAATGTGAATTTTCTGTGATTGATAAGGTGAGTAGTGAGTATGGTGTGATTTTGGGCTATGATTTTATGAAAATGAATCGTATGGTTGTGCATCCTGCGAGTGATCAGATTGAGAGAAAGATTGGTAAAAATGGGGTGTATAAGTTGTATGTAGGGAAAGATGGTAGCGTTTTGAGGAGTGTGTTTACTGGTATTGAGGTGACTGCTATGGAGAGTGTAAGGCTTGTGAAGGGTGAAAGGGTGTCTGTTAGAGTGAGTTGGAGTAAGGATGTTAGTTTGAATGTGAGTGAGAACACTGTGATATTGGATGGAAAGGATGCGTGTTATAAGGTAAGGCGTGTTGCTTGTGTGTTTGATGGCTTGATGAGAATGAATGATCCTTTTGTATGTGTGCAGGCAGACCCCAGTGTGAAAGGGCAGGTGAGGGGAATCCAAGTCGGAGATGTACTGGGCCACCTCTCCACTGTCAATGAGGTAGGTATGGATGATAGTACGGATATCAGGGTGAATGTTGCGAATGAAAAGACATGTGAATGGATGTATAATGAGGTGAAGGACATGGTGAAATTGGATGGATGTTTCACTGAGTATGAAAGGGAGGATGTGTATCGAATGATATTTGAGCGAAAGGGAGCCCTCAGTAAGGGTGATCTGGATTTCGGGGTTGCAAAGCTCCCGGAATTCAAGATTGTCCTGAAGGAGGACTCCCCAATCTATCAGCGGCCGAGGCATTTCCCACGTCCGGTTGCTGAAGAGATTGAGGAGCAGTTTTTGGAATTGGAGCAATTGGGGGTGATTGGGTTGAGTGAGAGTGCATGGAATAGTCCAATTGTACCTGTACGTAAGCCGGATGGAAGATTGCGTCTGTGTGTGGATTATCGAAAGGTGAATGAAAGGACTGTGAAAGAAAGGTTTCCGATGTGTGTGGTATCTGAGTGTGTGTATAGTATGCATGGGATGGAGTGGTTTACGAAGCTGGATCTGGTACGGGGGTATTACCAGATGCCCATTGCTGAGGAGAGCCGGCCAGTAACTGCCTTCTCTTCCTCAAAGAGGCATTACCAGTTCCGGAACCTCAGCTTTGGGTTGGCTAATGCTCCCGGAGCCTTCCAGCGGGCAATGAATGTTGTGTTGAGTAAGTTTGCGAGTAAGAATGTGATTGCGTTTATAGATGATATTTTGATTATGACTGAGACTTTTGAGGAGCATATGAGATTGGTGAATGATGTGTTGAGAACGTTGGAGAGTGTTGGTGTGAAGGTGAAAGTGGCGAAGTGTGAATGGTTTGCGAAAGAAGTGGAATTCCTTGGGCATATGGTGAGTGAGAATGGATTGCGTAAATCATCGAAGTATGTTGAGAAGGTGCGAATGTTTCCTAAACCGGTGACTGTGAAGCAACTGAAGTCATTTTGGGGTTTGATTGAGTTCCAGCGAAAGTTTATACGTGATTGTTCTGGTGTGAGTAAGCCTCTGACTGAGTGGATGGGCAAGAAAGGTAGTACGGTTGTCAAGTGGAATGATAAGATGAATGAGGCGTATGAGAGACTGAAGGAGGCAGCGGCTGAAGATGTTGAATTAGCTTACCCAGATTATAGTGTAAATGCTAAAATGCTTGAATTGTATACAGATGCGAGTGGGTATTGTATGGGAGGTTTTCTGATGCAAGAGCAGCGTTTGAATGGAGAGAATGTCAGGTGAATAATTGGGTATGTATCCAAGGCTATGAATGTTGCAGAACGAAAGTATTCGACTGTGGAACGAGAGCTGGCTGCGATAAGATATTGTTTGAAAGTGTTGCGTCCATTTATGTATGGTGTGAGGTTTGTGATAAAAACCGATCATCAACCTCTTGTGTATCTGCAGCGTATGAAGTGGGCTGATAGTAGGATTGCAAGGACTTTGGAAGATTTGAGTGACTTTGACTATGTGATTGAGTATGTGCCTGGTGAACGGAATGGAGTGGCTGATTTGATGTCAAGGTATCCTGGTACGAATGATGAAAATGTGTGTGGAGTGAGTGATCCTGAGTATTTGCCAAAAGGGATTATGAATGGAAAAGAGAGTAAGGGTGGTGGTGATTCCTTGTTTGAGAGTGTATGGAATGGTTTGCAAGATTTTAAGAGTGATGGAGTAGATGTGAGAGTGCCCGATAGTGTAGATGATTTAAGGAAGGAGGTAATGAATGAAGTGTGTAGGAAGCCTGAAAGCATTGGTATGGCAAAGGTGCGGAACTTCATGAAAGAATTGAGAGCGATGTGTATGCAAGGGGTCCCGCCATTTCAGGAAGTGTTGATTGTAGTGAGTCGTTTGTATGGAGTGATTGTATATGTGCACTTTGGTGGTGAGAGGCCGATTGTGTACAAGGATGAGAAGATGAAGGGTTTGAATCCTAATGTGGTACATCTGCAATGTTTGAGCGGTGTGCACTACAATTGGGTAATTGAAAAGTGTTCATATATAAGAGAGAAGAATGATTGTCTGGATGAAGATGAGTGTCGTGTGGTGAGTGATGATATGGGAGTTGATGACAGTGTGGATATCAGTGCTGATGTTGGTGTGCTTGTTCCTTCTGTGTATTGCGAACATGGTGGACCTGATATGATGGAAGCGAGAGTGAAAGTTAGTGAAAGGTTGTTCTGTGGTTTGATTGATACTGGAGCGCAAGTGTCTTTAGTGAATGAGAATATTCTGAGTAAGTATGAAGAGTTTAGATGTTGCGAGCATAAACCTGTGAAGTTACGGATAAGTGGATTAGGGAATGGCATGATAGTGGCATGGGAACAGGTTAGTCTGAAAGTGAGTTTGGGTAATGGTGTGAATGTGAAGCATGACTTTGTGATTCTGAAAGGTGAGCAAATGCCTTGTTGTTTCTTGCTTGGTGTAGACTTTATGAGATTAAATGATTTGTCTTTGGATGCTGATAAGGATTGTCTTATGAAAGGTGAATTTGAGGTGATGAGGTTGAATGAGTGTGCAAAGAATGTTGTCAAGTTTTGCGGTATGATTGAGTTGGTCATGGATGATGAGAATGAGATTTTAAGTGATGATGATATTCTAGAGATGCAAGAGATGTGTCCTTTTGTTAGTGAGTTGAAGAGGTGTGTAATGATGCGTGTTGATTTGAATGAATGGCGAGAGTGTTTAAGTGATTTTAAAAGGTATGCTAAGGATTTTGTTGTTTGTATGGATGTTGTATATTTTGTGAGGCATGTGAAGGGTGGTGATGATATGTATGTACCTGTGATGTCCTTAGTTGGTATGATTGGTCTGGTGAAGGTTGTGCATGATAATTATGGGCATATGGGTAAGTTTAAGCTGTGGGAGTGTATGAAGGAGCATGTGTTCCACCCGTTTCTGAGAACTGTTGTGAATGATGTTGCAACTACGTGTGAAAGGTGTCAGAAGCGAAAGGTGCAAGGTGTGCAAGTGAAACCACCGATGTTGAAAGTTGATGCGAAAGAACCGTTTGAATTGGTAGTGATTGATTGTGTGTCTTTGCCGCGTACGAGTGCTGGGAATGTTGGTATGGTTGTTATGGTTGATCATAAAAGTAAGTTTGTGTATGCAGCGCCTGTGAGAGATAAAAGGAGTGTGACTGTTGCGCGTGTGGTTGAGCAGTTGTTTTTTCCTATGTGTGTATGGAAGCCTAGAAGATGTCTGAGTGATAATGGGCCTGAATTTGTAGGGGAAGTGTTTGAGCCAATGTTGAGAGAGAATGGTGTGGAGCATGTGAGAACAACTCCGTATGTACCGTCTTCAAATGGATTGGCTGAACGGACTATAAGAACCTTGTGTGAGATGTTGAGAATGATGAGTACGACAGTGAATGACTGGGATGTGTGTCTGGGGAGAGTGTTGTGGGCGTATAATTCAACTGTGCATAGTGCAACTGGAATGTCCCCATGTCAGTTTGTGATGAATTTTGAAAGGCGAGTGAAAGATAGGTTTCGTTTGAGTGAAAGTGAGCAGAGTGTATGGTGTGAGGCGCATGAAAGGTTCCGTTCATTTGAATTAGGTACAAAAGTATTGAAGGTGAAAGAAGTGAAGGGTAGGTTGAATGTATCAAAGATGAGTGAGAAGTTTGATGGACCTTATAGAGTTGTGAGGGTTTGGGAAAATGGAGTGACGTATGTTTTGGAGAGTTTGAATGACGGCATGACTGAGAGAGTGCGGGCTCATCAGAGTCAGTTAAGGAGATGGAGAGAACCTCCATCTCCTTAACTGAGAGAGTGCGGGCTCATCAGAGTCAGTTAAGGAGATGGAGAGAACCTCCTGACTACCTGGTGAGCCATCCAGTGTATGGACTGTGTAGAGAGAGAGGTAAAGTGCATGATGATGAGATTGAATGTGATAGTATGGATCTGTCTGGGAAAGAGCTAGTCTTAGTCTCGAGGAGTAGAAAGCGTACAAAGAAGGGTGAAAGGAAGAATGCAAGTACGAATGAAAGTAAGTCTGAGCAGAGTGTTTCTGGTATGGGGGATCTTGAAAGGGAGATGGAGTTTTTGCGTAAACAGGTGAGTGATTTGGCTGGTATAAGTAGACGAGTGAGTGAGCTGCCTGTGCCTGATTTTTCTGGTTTTGGGAACAGTATGAATGATAGTGTGTTTGGGCAGAATGAACCTAGTGTGGCTGATTTTTCGGGTTTTATGAATGGTAATAGTAGGGGTGAGTTTGATGTAGTGAATGATGAAGTGGCTGATTTTTCAGGTTTCTGGTGGGAACCAGTCGAAGGGGTTTCTGGTATGCCTGTTGAGAATACAGGGGATGTGAATGACCTGTCTGTTTCGCAAGAATGTACCTTGAGTTGGATGAGAGCTGTGAGTGAGGAGCTGATGAATGGGGGTATGAAGAGTGAGGGTTCTGAACGGAAGAGTATGAAAGAATTCTGTCGTGAGATGGGAGAACTGGTAATGAGGGCTAAGAGTATGGTTGATGAGATGATAAATGGTGACGATGAGACTGACAGGACGACTGACGAACAACCCCGACTAATTGCTACGCGTAGCCAGGGACCAGTAGACGAGTGTGAATGGGTGCAGAAGGGTGCGATTGAGCACAAGTGGTACCGTGAAGAGTGATTGAAAGGGTTTAGTGAGTGGCTGGTCGAATGGCTTAAGGAAGGAGGGGTGTGGTGGGGCGAATGTGAGTGTGTGTAAAAGGGCCATTCTCCCACCCCTTTTCTCAGTACCCTCTCCCTCCCTCTGTAAGAATGTGTGTGAATGGGAATGGGTTTGTTTTTTTGTTTATTTTATGTATAAAATAATTTACCATGTTTTTTTTCTTTCTTTCCAGGCCTCATATTCTGGAAAGATAGGACTTAGTTTCGTATATCCTTATATTACAAACAAAGCGTTATATCCTGGAAAGCTATATTATCATTAATAAATAAAGGCCATTAGTATAGCTTAATGAAGGAGGGCTTATAATAGCCACGTAAGCTTTTTTTTAAAGTCATTATCTTCCATCAAGCGCAGAGGCGCCACACTTGTAAGTCCTAGGCATTTTGCTCGCTCGAGTGGCAGGTGGCTGGACATCTTCCCATCCTCTTTGTATAAAGTGAGGCCTTGATTGTTGTTTATATATTGACTGTTGTATTCAGGATTTTTTTTTTGGTTGTTTGATTTTTATGTTTATTAGGATAGATTAAATAGTATTTATATATATAGGATTTTCTTTTTGTATCCATTGGTGAAAAGTAAGATCTCCAATATAATCGCCCCCTCTCTATTGTAGATATTTTGCAAATTTTTTTGTAAGTAAAGGGACTGTATATACAATCCGTTTCATTCTCCTTCGATTTTTCACGTCCGGATAGTGTAGGAAGCGGGTTGGATCGATTGGGGGTTAGTTTAGATTTTCGGCCCGCTACAACGCCATACACTCTGCTCACTTTCACTTAAACGAAACCAATCTTTCACTCGCCTTTCAAAATTCATCACAAACTAACATGGGGACATTCCAGTTGCACTATGCACCGTTGAATTATATGCCTACAACACTCTCCCCAGACATACATCCCACTCATTCACTGTCGTACTCATCATTCTCAACATCTCACACAAGGTTCTTATAGTACGTTCAGCCAATCCATTTGAAGACGGTACATACAGAGTTGTTCTCACATGCTCCACACCATTCTCTCTCAACATTGGCTCAAACACTTCTCCTACAAATTCAGGCCCATTATCACTCAGACATCTTCTAGGCTTCCATACACACATAGGAAAAAACAACTGCTCAACCACACGCGCAACAGTCACACTCCTTTTATCTCTCACAGGCGCTGCATACACAAACTTACTTTTATGATCAACCATAACAACCATACCAACATTCCCAGCACTCGTACGCGGCAAAGACACACAATCAATCACTACCAATTCAAACGGTTCTTTCGCATCAACTTTCAACATCGGTGGTTTCACTTGCACACCTTGCACCTTTCGCTTCTGACACCTTTCACACGTAGTTGCAACATCATTCACAACAGTTCTCAGAAATGGATGGAACACACCCTCCTTCATACACTCCCAAAGCTTAAACTTACCCATATGCCCATAATTATCATGCACAACCTTCACCAGACCAATCATACCAACTAAGGACATCACAGGTACATACATATCATCACCATCCTTCACATGCCTCACAAAATATACAACATCCATACAAACAACAAAATCCTTAGCATACCTTTTAAAATCACTTAAACACTCTGGTCTAATCATTCAAATCATCATGCATCATTACACACCTCTTCAACTCATTAACAAAAGGACACATCTCTTGCATCTCTAGAATATCATCATCACTTAAAATCTCATTCTCATCCTCCATGACCAACTCAATCATGCCACAAAATTTGACATTTTTCGCACACTCATTCAACTTCATCACCTCACATTCACCTTTCATAAGACAATCCTTATCAGTATCCAAAGACAAATCATTCAATCTCATAAAGTCTACACCAAGCAAGAAACAACACAGCATTTGCTCATCTTCCAGAATCACAAAGTCATGCTTCACATTCACACCATTACCCAAACTCACTTTCAGACTAACCTGTTCCCATGCCACTATCATGCCATTCCCTAATCCACTTATCCGTAACTTCACAGGTTTATGCTCGCAACATCTAAACTCTTCATACTTACTCAGAATATTCTCATTCACTAAAGACACTTGCGCTCCAGTATCAATCAAACCACAGAAAAACCTTTCACCAACTTTCACTCTCGCTTCCATCATATCAGGTCCACCATGTTCGCAATACACAGAAGGAACAAGCACACCAACATCAGCACTGATATCCACACTGTCATTAACTCCCATATCATCACTCACCACACGACGCTCATCTTCATCCAGACAATCATTCTTCTCTCTTATATACGAACACTTTTCAATCATCCAATTGTAGTGCACACTGCTCAAACATTGCAGATGTACCACATTAGGATTCAAACCCTTCATCTTCTCATCCTTGTACACAATCGGCCTCTCACCACCAAAGTGCACATAAACAATCACTCCATACAAACGACTCACTACAATCAACACTTCCTGAAATGGCGGGACCCCTTGCATACACATCGCTCTCAATTCTTTCATGAAGTTCCGCACCTTTGCCATACCAATGCTTTCAGGCTTACTACACACTTCATTCATTACCTCCTTCCTTAAATCATCCACACTATCGGGCACTCTCACGTCTACTCCATCACTCTTCAAATCTTGCAAACCATTCCATACACTCTCAAACAAGGAATCACCACCACCCTTACTCTCTTTTCCATTCATAATCCCTTTAAGCAAATACTCAGGATCACTCACTCCACACACATTTTCATCATTCGTAACAGGATACCTTGACATCAAATCAGCCACTCCATTCCGTTCACCAGGCACATACTCAATCACATAGTCAAAGTCACTCAAATCTTCCAAAGTCCTTGCAATCCTACTATCAGCCCACTTCATACGCTGCAGATACACAAGAGGTTGATGATCTGTTTTTATCACAAACCTCACACCATACAAAAACGGACGCAACACTTTCAAACAATATCTTATCGCAGCCAACTCTCGTTCCACAGTCAAATACTTTCGTTCTGCAACATTCATAGCCTTGGATACATACCCAATTATTCGCCTGACATTCTCTCCATTCAAACGCTGCTCTTGCATCAGAAAACCTCCCATACAATACCCACTCGCATCTGTATATAATTCAAGCATTTTAGCATTTACACTATAATCTGGGTACGCTGTAGCGGGCCGAAAAATTTAGACTAACCCCAATCGATCCAACCCGCTTCCTACACTAATCCGGACGTGAGAAATCGAAGGAGAATGAAACGGATTGTATGTACAGTCCTTTACTAACACGAAAAAAATACAATATTTACAAAAATATGGGTAAATATGCACCCAATGAGCCTATATATATATACTAAATCAATCCTATCTAGGAACCAAATCAATCAAAAAATATATATTAATACTAAGAGTGCATATACAAAAGGGGACAACCAAAACAAGAGACAACAAAAGAGGAGTTTTCTTACGTGGTACCACGGTTTATTATTTGCCGGCTTCCCCGGGGGAAAATCTTGTTGTTAGTCACTCTTGTGACAAAATTGGGTGTGCAGGGCTTATGGTGCCTGCCACCTCGGAGCTCAGATGTCTTTAAGATCTAGTCAAGTACCATTAGAAGACTTCTTATATCTTCTTTGAATATCTTACAGTGGCTCTTGCAAAATGCAGGCAATGTTTTTGTTTGTTTTGTTCTTTTCTTCTTTTTTTTTCTTCTATTCTGGTACTTTAACGCTGTCTCATAAAATCTTTAACATTTAGTAGCTAATAAAAAAAACATGAGATGTTAAATAACCTTATACATACAACATGAAATCAAATACATATGTACAAAAGAAAATATAATAAAAAAACCCATTCCCACTCACACACACATTCTTACAGAAGGAGGGAGAGGGTACTGAGAAAAGGGGTGGGAGAATGGCCCTTTTACACACACTCACATTCGCTCCACCACACCCCTCCTTCCTTAAGCCATTCGACCAGTCACTCACAAAACCCCTTCAATCACTCTTCACGGTACCACTTGTGCTCAATCGCACCCTTCTGCACCCATTCACACTCTTCTACTGGTCCCTGGCTACGGGTAGCAATTAGTCGGGGTTGTTCGTCAGTCGTCCTGTCAGTCTCATCATCACTATTTATCATCTCATCAACCATACTCTTAGCCCTCATTACCAGTTCTCCCATCTCACGACAGAATTCTTTCATATTCTTCCGTTCAGAACCCTCACTCTTCATACCCCCATTCATCAGCTCCTCACTCACAGCTCTCATCCAACTCAAGGTACATTCTTGCGAAACAGACAGGTCACTCACATCCCCTGTATTCTCAACAGGCATACCAGAAACCCCTTCGACTGGTTCCCACCAGAAACCTGAAAAATCAGCCACTTCATCATTCACTACATCAAACTCACCCCTACTATTACCATTCATAAAACCCGAAAAATCAGCCACACTAGGTTCATTCTGCCCAAACACACTATCATTCATACTGTTCCCAAAACCAGAAAAATCAGGCACAGGCAGCTCACTCACTCGTCTACTTATACCAGCCAAATCACTCACCTGTTTACGCAAAAACTCAATCTCCATTTCAAGATCCCCCATACCAGAAACACTGCTCAGACTTACTTTCATTTGTACTTGCATTCTTCCTTTCACCCTTCTTTGTACGCTTTCTACTCCTCGAGACTAAGACTAGCTCTTTCCCAGACAGATCCATACTATCACATTCATTCTCATCATCATGCACTTTACCTCTCTCTCTACACAGTCCATACACTGGATGGCTCACCAGGTAGTCAGGAGGTTCTCTCCATCTCCTTAACTGACTCTGATGAGCCCGCACTCTCTCAGTCATGCCGTCATTCAAACTCTCCAAAACATACGTTACCCCATTTTCCCAAACTCTCACAACTCTATAAGGTCCATCAAACTTCTCACTCATCGTTGATACATTCAACCTACCCTTCACTTCTTTCACCTTCAATACTTTTGTACCTAATTCAAATGAACGGAACCTTTCATGTGCTTCACGCCATACACTCTGCTCACTTTCACTCAAACGAAACCTATCTTTCACTCGCCTTTCAAAATTCATCACAAACTGACATGGGGACATTCCAGTTGCACTATGCACAGTTGAATTATACGCCCACAACACTCTCCCCAGACACACATCCCAGTCATTCACTGTCGTACTCATCATTCTCAACATCTCACACAAGGTTCTTATAGTCCATTCAGCCAATCCATTTGAAGACGGTACATACGGAGTTGTTCTCACATGCTCCACACCATTCTCTCTCAACATTTGCTCAAACACTTCCCCTACAAATCAGGCCCATTATCACTCAGACATCTTCTAGGCTTCCATACACACATAGGAAAAAACAACTGCTCAACCACACGCGCAACAGTCACACTCCTTTTATCTCTCACAGGCGCTGCATACACAAACTTACTTTTATGATCAACCATAACAACCATACCAACATTCCCAGCACTCGTACGCGGCAAAGACACACAATCAATCACTACCAATTCAAACGGTTCTTTCGCATCAACTTTCAACATCGGTGGTTTCACTTGCACACCTTGCACCTTTCGCTTCTGACACCTTTCACACGTAGTTGCAACATCATTCACAACAGTTCTCAGAAATGGATGGAACACACGCTCCTTCATACACTCCAACAGCTTAAACTTACCCATATGCCCATAATTATCATGCACAACCTTCACCAGACCAATCATACCAACTAAGGACATCACAGGTACATACATATCATCACCACCCTTCACATGCCTCACAAAATATACAACATCCATACAAACAACAAAATCCTTAGCATACCTTTTAAAATCACTTAAACACTCTGGCCATTCATTCAAATCAACACGTATCATTACACACCTCTTCAACTCACTAACAAAAGGACACATCTCTTGCATCTCTACAATATCATCATCACTTAAAATCTCATTTTCATCATCCATGACCAACTCAA
Organism: Ceratothoa steindachneri; assembly: GCA_963969495.1. Lineage (NCBI taxonomy): Eukaryota > Metazoa > Arthropoda > Malacostraca > Isopoda > Cymothoidae > Ceratothoa > Ceratothoa steindachneri. The sequence continues at coordinate 87,387,998 of OZ018329.1, forward strand.
TCATACCGCAAAACTTCACAACATTCTTTGCACACTCATTCAACCTCATCACCTCACATTCACCTTTCATAAGACAATCCTTATCAGCATCCAAAGACAAATCATTCAATCTCATAAAGTCTACACCAAGCAAGAAACAACAAGGCATTTGCTCACCTTTCAGAATCACAAAGTCATGCTTCACATTCACACCATTACCCAAACTCACTTTCAGACTAACCTGTGGTGCAAAGGGGAAGGATAGGAAGGTAAGAGGCAAGAGTGTGGACTCATTGTACTCGGATGAAGGAGAGAGTGATGGTATGATTGATATGAGTGAGAGTGAAGGCAGCTCAAGTGAGAGTGAAGTGAATGTGGGAAAGGGTATTTTGATAAGGGAAGTGCCAAAGATAGATAGATTTAGGTTACATGGTGGGAAAAGTGTGGAAGAATTCTTCGGGGAATTTGAGCGATATTGTAAGCTCAAGTACCCGGAGAATAAGGGATACTGGATGAATGTTTTGGGGGAATGTTTGGAGGGAAAAGTATTGGAGTTTTTCCGCGTGATTACAAGTGTGGGGGAACCAAGGTACGATGTGGTGAAGAAGCGGATGATTGGACAGGTGAAATGAATGAAAGAGAGTGTGAAGTATAAAAAGAAGGCTCGAATGGGGAAAAGTGAAAGTGTGAACATGTATGCACATAGGCTTGAGAGTATGGCAAGAAAGAGGTATGGTGATGATGATGTAAATGAATGTAAACCACTGATGAGGAAGTTTTTGGACACAATCCCGCGAAAGGTGAGTGAATGGCTGAGTGGAAAGAGAAAGGAGAGAATGAGACTGACAGGTGAACGGTTGATGTGGGAGGATGTGTTGGAGCTGTTGGAAGATGGACGATTTGATGATGAAAGCGATCTAGAAGAGGATGGATGGTACAGTGTGAACGTTTGGGGGTAAGAAGCCCAGGAGCTTTCATCCACCCCAGCAGTATGTCAGCTACAGGGATGCCCTGAAGGCTGCACCAGCTGGAGTAATGTCGAACTTCCTGGGCCGGCAGAATGGATGGGCAAATGGAGGGTGGTCGAATGGAAGGGGACAGATGAATTTCAAGCGTGGGAACGGATATATGAGAGAGAAACCAAGGTATGTCCCAGCAAACGAGAGATCGAATGGTGGGAGAAAGATTGTGGAATGTCATCAGTGTGGAAGGAAAGGTCATATGTTGGCAGAATGTAGGTGGACGTCTGGTGCATGTTTTGGTTGTGGTAAGAAAGGGCATATGATAAAGGATTACCAGGAAAGTGTGAAAGAGTGCTTTGAGTGTAAAGAAATAAGGCCATTTGAAGAAAGATTGTCCGAGGTTGGATGGTGGAGCAACTGCTGGGGGGAGTGTGAAGTATGCTTGTGGTAATTGTGGAAAGGCTGGTCATTATGCGAGGATGTGTCGTGACCAGAGGAATGTATGTAGCTATTGTGCGATGGAAGGACATTCAAGTGAAAAGTGTTGGATTAGACTGAGAGCGCAAGGTGTGAATGGAAAGTCTGAAGCGGGAAACTGAATTGTAAGAAGGTACCTGGTGAAGTATCCTCTGGGTGCATGAGTGTGAGTAATGTGTTGGTAAGTCTGTCTAGTGTGAAAGTGCTGTCTGGTAGGAAGTATGAGTGTCTGAGTGTGAAGGTGGAATTGAGTGGAATTGAGTGTTTGGCTTTAATAGATTCTGGATGCAAGGCGAGCTTGGTGTATAAAGATGTGTATGACAAGGTTAGCGAGAAAGCCCTCCTGTCTGAGTGCAAGGGTAGTTTGGTAGGTATTGGTAATAGGAGAGTGCCTGTGATTGGAATGATAAGGTCAGCTGTTCAAATTCGAATTCATGGTATGATGATGAATGAATGTGAATTCTCGGTGATTGATAAGGTGAGTAGTGAGTATGGTGCGATTTTGGGCTATGATTTTATGAAAATGAATCGTATGGTTGTGCATCCTGCAAGTGATCAGATTGAGAGAAAGATTGGTAAAAATGGGGTGAATAAGTTATATGTAGGGAAAGATGGTAGTGTTTTGAGGAGTGTGTTTACTGGTATTGAGGTGACTGCTATGGAGAGTGTAAGACTTGTGAAGGGTGAAAGGGTGGCGGTTAGAGTGAGTTGGAGTAAGGATGTTAGTTTAAATGTGGGTGAGAACACCGTGATATTGGATGGAAAGTATGCATATTATAAGGTAAGGCGTGTTGCTTGTGTGTTTGATGGCTTGATGAGAATGAATGATCCTTTTGTGTGTGCAGGCGGACCCCAGGGTGAAGGGAAAGGTGAGGGGTATCCAAGTCGGAGATGTACTAGGACACCTCTCCACTGTCACTGAGGTAGGTATGGATGATAGCACGGATATCAGGGTGAATATGGCGAATGAAAAGACACGTGAATGGATGTATAATGAGGTGAAGGACATGGTGAAATTGGATGGATGTTTGACTGAGTATGAAAGGGAGGATGTGTATCGAATGATATTTGAACGAAAGGGAGCCCTCAGTAAGGGTGATCTGGATTTCGGGGTTGCAAAGCTCCTGGAATTCAAGATTGTCCTGAAGGAGGACTCCCAAATCTATCACGGCCGAGGCATTTCCCACGTCCGGTTGCTGATGAGATTGAGGAGCAGTGTTTGGAATTGGAGCAATTGGGAGTGATTGAAGAGAGTGAGAGTGCATGGAATAGTCCAATTGTGCCTGTACGTAAGCCGGATGGAAGATTGCGTCTGTGTGAGGATTATCGAAAGGTGAATGAATGGACTGTGAAAGAAAGGTTTCCGATGTGTGTGGTATCTGAGTGTGTATATAGTATGCATGAGATGGGGTGGTTTACGAAGCTGGATCTGGTACGGGGGTATTACCAGATGCCTATTGCTGAGGAGAGCCGGCCGGTAACTGCCTTCTCTTCCACAAAGAGGCATTACCAGTTCCGGAACCTCAGCTTCGGGTTGGCTAATGCTCCCGGAGCCTTCCAGCGGGCAATGAATGTTGTGTTGAGTAAGTTTGCGAGTAAGAATGTGATTGCATTTATAGATGATATTTTGATTATGACTGAGACTTTTGAGGAGCATATGAGATTGGTGAATGATGTGTTGAGAACGTTGGAGAGTGTTGGTGTGAAGGTGAAAGTGGCGAAGTGTGAATGTTTTGCGAAAGAATTGGAATTCCTTGGGCATATGGTGAGTGAGAATGGGTTGCGAAAATCACCGAAGTATGTTGAGAAGGTGTGAATGTTTCCTAAACCGGTGACTGTGAAGCAACTGAAGTTGTTTTGGGGTTTGATTGAGTTCCAGCGAAAGTTTATACGTGATTGTTCTGGTGTGAGTAAGCCTCTGACTGAGTGGATGGGCAAGAAAGGTAGTACGGTTGTCAAGTGGAATGATAAGATGAATGAGGCATATGAGAGACTGAAAGAGGCAGCGGCTAAAGATGTTGAATTAGCTTACCCAGATTATAGTGTAAATGCTAAAATGCTTGAATTGTATACAGATGCGAGTGGGTATTGTATGGGAGGTTTTCTGATGCAAGAGCAGCGTTTGAATGGAGAGAATGTCAGGCGAATAATTGGGTATGTATCCAAGGCTATGAATGTTGCAGAACGAAAGTATTCGACTGTGGAACGAGAGCTGGCTGCGATAAGATATTGTTTGAAAGTGTTGCGTCCATTTTTGTATGGTGTGAGGTTTGTGATAAAAACAGATCATCAACCTCTTGTGTATCTGCAGCGTATGAAGTGGGCTGATAGTAGGATTGCAAAGACTTTGGAAGATTTGAGTGACTTTGACTATGTGATTGAGTATGTGCCTGGTGATCAGAATGGAGTGGCTGATTTGATGTCAAGGTATCCTGGTACGAATGATGAAAATGTGTGTGGAGTGAGTGATCCTGAGTATTTTCCGAAAGGGATTATGAATGGAAAAGAGAGTAAAGGTGGCGGTGATTCCTTGTTTGAGAGTGTATGGAATGGTTTGCAAGATTTGAAGAGTGATGGAGTAGACGTGAGAGTGCCCGATAGTGTGGATGATTTAAGGAAGGAGGTAATGAATGAAGTGTGTAGGAAGCCTGAAAGCATTGGTATGGCAAAGGTGCGGAACTTCATGAAAGAATTGAGAGCGATGTGTATGCAAGGGGTCCCGCCATTTCAGGAAGTGTTGATTGTAGTGAGTCGTTTGTATGGAGTGATTGTTTATGTGCACTTTGGTGGTGAGAGGCCGATTGTGTACAAGGATGAGAAGATGAAGGGTTTGAATCCTAATGTGGTACATCTGCAATGTTTGAGCAGTGTGCACTACAATTGGGTGATTGAAAAGTGTTCATATATAAGAGAGAAGAATGATTTTCTGGATGAAGATGAGCGTCGTGTGGTGAGTGATGATATGGGAGTTAATGACAGTGTGGATATCAGTGCTGATGTTGGTGTGCTTGTTCCTTCTGTGTATTGCGAACATGGTGGACCTGATATGATGGAAGCGAGAGTGAAAGTTGGTGAAAGGTTTTTCTGTGGTTTGATTGATACTGGAGCGCAAGTGTCTTTAGTGAATGAGAATATTCTGAGTAAGTATGAAGAGTTTAGATGTTGCGAGCATAAACCTGTGAAGTTACGGATAAGTGGATTAGGGAATGGCATGATAGTGGCAAAGGAACAGGTTAGTCTGAAAGTGAGTTTGGTTAATGGTGTGAATGTGAAGCATGACTTTGTGATTCTGGAAGATGAGCAAATGCCGTGTTGTTTCTTGCTTGGTGTAGACTTTATGAGATTGAATGATTTGTCTTTGGATACTGATAAGGATTGTCTTATGAAAGGTGAATGTGAGGTGATGAAGTTGAATGAGTGTGCGAAAAATGTCAAATTTTGTGGCATGATTGAGTTGGTCATGGAGGATGAGAATGAGATTTTAAGTGATGATGATATTCTAGAGATGCAAGAGATGTGTCCTTTTGTTAATGAGTTGAAGAGGTGTGTAATGATGCATGATGATTTGAATGAATGGCCAGAGTGTTTAAGTGATTTTAAAAGGTATGCTAAGGATTTTGTTGTTTGTATGGATGTTGTATATTTTGTGAGGCATGTGAAGGATGGTGATGATATGTATGTACCTGTGATGTCCTTAGTTGGTATGATTGGTCTGGTGAAGGTTGTGCATGATAATTATGGGCATATGGGTAAGTTTAAGCTGTGGGAGTGTATGAAGGAGCGTGTGTTCCACCCGTTTCTGAGAACTGTTGTGAATGATGTTGCAACTACGTGTGAAAGGTGTCAGAAGCGAAAGGTGCAAGGTGTGCAAGTGAAACCACCGATGTTGAAAGTTGATGCGAAAGAACCGTTTGAATTGGTAGTGATTGATTGTGTGTCTTTGCCACGTACGAGTGCTGGGAATGTTGGTATGGTTGTGATGGTGGATCATAAAAGTAAGTTTGTGTATGCAGCGCCTGTGAGAGATAAAAGGAGTGTGACTGTTGCGCGTGTGGTTGAGCAGTTGTTTTTTCCTATGTGTGTATGGAAGCCTAGAAGATGTCTGAGTGATAATGGGCCTGAATTTGTAGGAGAAGTGTTTGAGCCAATGTTGAGAGAGAATGGTGTGGAGCATGTGAGAACAACTCCGTATGTACCGTCTTCAAATGGATTGGCTGAACGGACTATAAGAACCTTGTGTGAGATGTTGAGAATGATGAGTACGACAGTGAATGACTGGGATGTATGTCTGGGGAGAGTGTTGTGGGCGTATAATTCAACTGTGCATAGCGCAACTGGAATGTCCCCATGTCAGTTTGTGATGAATTTTGAAAGGCGAGTGAAAGATAGGTTTCGTTTGAGTGAAAGTGAGCAGAGTGTATGGCGTGAGGCACATGAAAGGTTCCGTTCATTTGAATTAGGTGCAAAAGTATTGAAGGTGAAAGAAGTGAAGGGTAGGTTGAATGTGTCAAAGATGAGTGAGAAGTTTGATGGACCTTATAGAGTTGTGAGAGTTTGGGAAAATGCGGTGACATATGTTTTGGAGAGTTTGAATGACGGTATGACTGAGAGAGTGCGGGCTCATCAGAGTCAGTTAAGGAGATGGAGAGAACCTCCTGACTACCTGGTGAGTCATCCAGTGTATGAACTGTGTAGAGAGAGAGGTAAAGTGCATGATGATGAGATTGAATGTGATAGTATGGATCTGTCTGGGAAAGAGCTAGTCTTAGTCTCGAGGAGTAGAAAGCGTACAAAGAAGAGTGAAAGGAAGAATGCAAGTACAAATGAAAGTAAGTCCGAGCAGAGTCTTTCTGGTATGGGGGATCTTGAAATGGAGATTTAGTTTTTGCGTAAACAGGTAAGTGATTTGGCTGGTATAAGTAGACGAGTGAGTGAGCTGCCTGTGCCTGATTTTTCTGGTTTTGGGAACAGTATGAATGATAGTGTGTTTGGGCAGAATGAACCTAGTGTGGCTGATTTTTCGGGTTTTACGAATGGTAACAGTAGGGGCGAATTTGATGTAGTGAACGATGAAGTGGCTGATTTTTCCGGTTTCTGGTATGCCTGTTGAGAATACGGGGGATGTGACTGACCTGTCTGTTTCGCAAGAGTGTACCTTGAGTTGGATGAGAGCTGTGAGTGAGGAGCTGATGAATGGGGGTATGAAGAGTGAAGGTTCTGAACGGAAGAGTATGAAAGAATTCTGTTGTGAGATGGGAGAACTGGTAATGAGGGCTAAGAGTATGGTTGACGAGATGATTAATAGTGATGCTGAGACTGACAGGAAGACTGATGAACAACCCCGACTGATTTCTACGCGTAGCCAGGGACCAGTAGACGAGTGTGAATGGGTGCAGAAGGATGTGATTGAGTATAAAAGGTACTGAGTAAGGATTGAGTGTATTGTGAGTGACTGTGGTCGAATGGCTTAAGGAAGGAGGGGTGTGGTGGAGCGAATGTGAGTGTGTGAAGGGGCCATTCTCCCACCCTTTTTCCCAATACACTCACCCTCCTTCTGTAAGAATGTGTGTGTGAGTGGGAATGGGTTTTTTATTATATTTTCTTTTGTACATATGTATTTGATTTCATGTTGTATCTCATGTTTTTTTTATTAGCTACTAAATGTTAAAGATTTTATGAGACAGCGTTCAAGTACCAGAATAAAAAAAAAAAGAGGAAAAAAAAAAGAACAAAACAAACAAAAACATTGCCTGCATTTTGCAAGAGCGACTTTAATGAAAATATTTTGGAGATATTTAAAGAAGATATAAGAAGTCTTCTAATAGTACTTGACTGGATCTTAAAGAAAACTGAGCTCTGAGGTGGCAGGCACCATAAGCCCCGCACACCCAATTTTGTCACAAGAGTGACTGCCGACAAGATTTTCCCCCGGGGAGGCTGGCAAATCGTAAACCGTGGTACCACGTAAGAAAACTCCTCTTTTTGTTGTCTCTTCTTTTGGTTGTCCCCTTTTGTATATGCTGACTCTTAGTATTAATATATATTTTTTTTGATTGATTGGGTTCCAAGATAGGATTGTTTTAGTATATATATAAATAGGCTCATTGGGTGCATATTTACCCATATTTTTTGTAAATATTGTAATTTTTTTGTTAGTAAAGGACTGTACATACAATCCGTTTCATTCTCCTTCGATTTCTCACGTCCGGATTAGTGTAGGAAGCGGGTTGGATCGATTGGGGTTAGTCTAAATTTTTCAGGCCGCTACACCGTCTGGTGGCCTAGCAGTCCCTCAGCATAGTGCCTCCACCTTGGACATGGCGTAAAATTGATAGAGTGTGAAGAGTAAAGGAAAAGGGATGAAAGGAAGGTATTGATGGGGATGAAGCAGTTTGTTAAAAAACTACCATCCCAAACCGGAGCTCAGCGGTTAGGGAACATTGCCCCCTCCCCCCTCAGCCCCAATCCAGGATAGTTGGCTGTGAAGAAGGTCGGCATCTACCCTGTGAAAATAGAGGCTGACCAGAGAAAGTTGTGGGAGAGGTTGTAGGGTAAGTGAGGATGTATGGGAGAAATACAGGCTGTTTGAAAGAAGGAGAAGAGGCTAGGCTGGGGCCAGACGGGGCTCTGAGTCCCGTCAGCACAGCAGCCAGGAAGGCAAATCACCACGCCCCTTATGGGGGAAGTCTTCGAGAGACAAAAGTAGCAATCATTTACATGGTTTTTTGGCTCCCACCACACCATAGGAATGCCAAAATCCAAGTTGTTTCCTTGTGCCCTTTGTAGATTGGCATAGATTTTTGAAACATGATTTACAAATATTGTCCAGGGCCTACGGTTTATCCTGATCACCTAATTTAATCTTAAAGTAAGCCAAGTATGCTCTTTTAACAAAGATGCTAATGTTCATTCTTTGAGTTGATACAGTAAAACAACCACATATATAGCAAAACGAATCAAGGGAATTCAAACATTTCCTTCCTAATGAGGCCATACTAATAAATGTCATTTCATAAAATGAATCTGAAAAACACAAAATTATATTATGTACAATTGCTTTATATATCTAGAAGTGCATAAAGAGAAGTCTAAATACATAGATAAAATAAAATAAGAATACCAAACACCTCCACTTCTGTTCACTTGGTCGTAAGATAGCCTGCTACTATGAGTGGGACCAATATATGGACCAGTCAATAAATAAAAACTTGACGTGATAGAAGAAAACTATTGCCATTTTTAAACTCAGTGACCCAAAATTTCCCAAGAACAGGTCTCAAACTTAAGTCAATAGAAAAAAAGTTAAAATCTATTGACCAGTATTATATATCAAAATAGCATATACAGTAAACCCTCGATATAACGAACTATATGGGGTAGGGGGTCGTTGATTAAACCTGATGGTCGTTAAAAGAGATGGAAATAACGAACCAAGTTCGTTTGTTAATCTGTATATAAAGAGGAAGGAGTTGGAGGAGGAGGAAGAGAATGCTAGAACAACCTCTCCCACGCAATGTTCACAGCAGACTGAGCTGTGAGTCAGTGAGTGGATGTGCCGCGGCACGGCGTGTAATGCTTGCCTGACTGAAGGAAATTTGGTTCATTATATCCGAAATTCGTTATATTGAGGTTCATTATATTGAAGGTTTACTGTAAATGCAAAATCCACAGGGTTTGTGCAATTTATCTAATATAAGAATAGTTTTTAGATGTGTTAAGGGCAATATGATTAAAATCTAGGTTACAAATAGTTTCAAAATAATTTACTTCTATTAAATGAGCTCTCACCCTAATGTTGACAAGGGTGATGCATCTTAGATGTGGTAACAAAATACTCACATTTATATTATGATCAATGAAACTCATTGTATTACTAAGATCAAAAAAATTAAATCAAATGATATAATAGAGTAGAGATTGAATATTTGTTAAAAATTTCAGTATAAGCTGAGAAATATAAGAACCTGAACAATATAATTTCAATCTGGTACTTACGATATGGCTGGACTTATATATGATTCCAATAATTCAGTGAGGTAGCGCCTTAGGCTAATTGACTTTTCAATCACAAAAACAACATCAGTTTGCTCATAATTCATCATTGATGAAGATATTGATCAGAACAGTAATCTTTTAAATGCTTGAGAAATATAGGTAATTAATAATAGACATAAGTAGGACTTTAAAGAAATACAAGTAAATATTTTCCATTTTGCTATCACAGTAGCAATAAGATATTATGGGTAATATTACAATTTACTTTTTACGGGAGCATAAAGGCATTATTGTATTTTTTTTTAGGAGCCTATCTGGCAACTGCTCACTTGGGCATAAGTCGCCGCAATCACGACAGCCTAGCACTAGGCTACTTTAAAATAAGAATATGAAAACAACAATAAAAAGGTAAAATGGCATAATTCGACAGAATCAAGACAGCCTAGCACTAGGCTACATTAAAATAAGAATATGAAAACACGATGATAAAAAAGGAAGATCACAACAATTAGGAAGCAATCTCCGGCGTCGGGGGAAGGTACCCCTCCCCCCGGCGCAAGAGCGTGCGACCTACAAAGAAAACAACAATAACCAAGAAAAACTAGTTAAATAAAAGGGAGAAGGCCGGCCTCCCCCAAAAGTCTACAAGTCCACCAGTCAATATGTACGCACTATTCACGAGTACAAGGGACAGGCGGTAGCGACCACGCCCATCCCGGTACCGGGAGAGGTAACGTGCGCGAAGATGGCCCAGACTGGGACATTCAACAAGAATGTGCCGAACAGTCTAGAGGACAACGCAGTCTTCACAGTAGGGCGCTGGCGAGCACTCCATCAAATGGCAGTGGGTAACGCGAGTCCATGGGAACAGTCGCGGCGCAATGGCACGCAACTTTAAAATCCCTTCGATCGCTCCCATCTTCTTTGCCAAGAAGCCCGAAGAGCTGCCCGTATTCCTCCCATATAGTTGGTGTGAGGAAGGGCGAAACGCTGGTCCGGTCGCAGAGTCCTCGCGGGCTCTTAAGCGCCCTCATTTCCCGTAATTCCGACATGTCCAGGAACCCAGCAAGATAATCTCGACATCCGCCCGGCTCGCCAAAACCGTGGCGTCACGGATATCTCGAACCAGGGATGCGGAGATTCCAATACCCCGAGAGCCCTCAGGGCGCTTTGTGAGTCGCTATAGATCACAATTTGGTCTGCGAGCCGGGCACGTCGCGTAATCTCCCGTACCGAGTGGTGTATTGCCACCAGCTCGGCCGTGAAGACAGACTCAGCGACCGGCAGAGCCCCGCTGACTTCAAACAGAGGGGATACGGCGTGGAAGCCGACCCCCCTCTTGGGACTTGGAGCCATCTGTATACACTGGCACGGTTTCAGCGTGACAAGGTGTGTGCTCCAAAAAAGTCGAACGCAATACTCCCGGCGCTGTACAAGCTTTGGGAGAAGAGGCGTGGCGACAAATAGCCAAATGTGGTACCCTCCAGGGTGGCGTCCTGGGCAGAACCAGGGGCGGCACCGGCCCGAGAGCTATACCTAGCTCTCGAAGGAGTTTCCTGGCCCTAAACCCAAAGGGCTTAGGGTATGACGCGTCACTCGGCGGCATAGGCACCGTCGAGATCAGCTGCGGATGCAGTGAGAGCTGTTGGCGACTGAGGGAGGCGACGGGCTCGCGCGTACAGGCGAGTAATGCAATGCACGCGAGGCAGAGTGAGTGGCATCTCCCCAGCATCGACCAACGGGCTCTCAATGGGGGAAGTGCGGAAGGCACCGGTCGCAAGGCGAAGGCCGGTGTGGTGGATCGAGTCCACCTTCCGCAATAAACGCTCGGCTGCGGATGCATAAAACTCGAATCCGTAGTCGAGCTTCGAACGAACAAAGGATCGATAAAAACGTAAGGCAGTAGCCCTATCAACAGCACAAGCGCTGAACGTCACGGAACGGAGAATATCTATAGTGCGGGTAGAAGAGACCCTAAGGCTGCGAATATGAGCCTCCCAGGTGAGGCGTCGGTCAAATACAAGACCAAGAAAACGGTCCGATTCAACCACTTCCAGGCGTACCCCCATTAAGAAACAAGTCTGGGTCGGGGTGGAGCCGTGGATGGACGCATAAGTGCACCACCTTAGTCTTGGCCAAGGAAAACCGAAACCTGTGCGCTTCGGCATAGCGAGAGACGCGGTTCAATGCCTGTTAGAGTCCACGCTCCAGAGTTGGCATCTGGGTCGCGCCAAAAGAGATCGAAAGGTCGTCCACGTAGAGCGTAGCGAGAACATCTTCCGGCAGCACCGAGGTGATGCCGTTGATGCTCAGGGCAAAGAGTGCGACACTAACGACACTTCCCTGCGGGACACCCTCTTCCTGCTCCTTTGGGCCTGAGAGGGCTCCCTCCACCCGTACGCGGAATCGACGATTTCACAAAAATTCAGATATAAACATTGGGAGGCGTCCCCTCGCTCCCATCGTGTGGAGAGTCGCCATGATACCGTATCGTTATGTGGTATTATAGGCCTTCTCCAGATCGAAAAACACCGTGGCGTAGTGCTGTCTATGAAGGAAGGCCTCGCAGACGGCATTTTCCAGTCGGAGCAGAGCATCCGACGTGGATTGGAACTTGCGGAAGCCGCAGTGTGCAGAAGACAGATGGCCTCCGCTGTCTAGGAAAAAGGCTAATCAAACATTTACCAATTTCTCCATCAACTTGCACACGCAAGAGGTTAGAGAGATTGGGCGGAAACCGGTCGTTTTTTGGGGGGGGGGAGGGTTAAGAGCTCATCTGTCGACTGCCTACTTGGTCATTAGTCGCCGTATTAAAACTGGCCTAGTTCTAGGCTACTTTAAAATAAAATTAAAGAGACGAAAAACACCACAAAAAGGGGGAAAGGTAGCAAGCTCCTGCGTCGGGAGGAGGTCCCTTGGCGCAGGAGCGTGCAACCTGAGGGGAAAAAAAGAAGCAAAAAACAAAACAAAACAAAAAAAAACAAACCCTGCTTAAATTAAAGAGAGAAGGCCGGCCTCCCCTACAAAGGCAACAAGTCCACCAGCCAATGTGCACGCACTTGTCCCGAGTACAAGGGACAGGCGGTAGCGACCCCGCCCATCCCGGTACCAGGACATGTAACGTGCGCGAAGATCACCCAGACTGGGACATTCGACAAGAATGTGCAGAACAGTCTGGGGGACGACGCAGTCGTCACAATAGGGCGCAGGCGAGCGCTCCATCAAATAGCGATGCGTCACACGAGTGTGTCCGATTCGGAGACGACAGAAAGCGACCTGAAGCCGTTGTGGCATTGGGGAATAGGTCCATGGGAACAGTCGCGGCGCAATAGCACGAAACTTTAAGTTCCCTTCGACAGTCTCCCATCTTCTTTGCTAAGCAGTCCGAAGAGCTGCCCGTATTCCTGCCATGTAGTCAGTGTGAGGAAGAGCGAAACGCTGGTCCGGTCGCAGAGTCCTCGCGGACTCTTTGGCGCCCTCATTCCCTGCAATTCCTACATGTCCAGGAACCCAGCAGAAGATAATCTCGTCATCCGCCCGGCTCGCCAAAACCGTGGCGTCACGGATATCGCGAACCAGGGGATGCGGAGATTCCAATGACCCGAGAGCACTCAGGGCGCTTTGTGAGTCGCTATAGATCACAATCCGGTCTCCAAAACGGGCACGTCGCGTAATCTCCCATACCGAGTGGTATATTGCCACCAGCTCGGCCGTGAAGACAGACGCAGCACCCAGCAGAGCGCCGCTGACTTCAAACAGAGGAGATACGGCGTGGAAGCCAACCCCCTCTTTGGACTTGGAGCCATCCATATACACTGGCACGGTTCCAGCGTGAAACGAGGTGTGCTCCAAAAAGGTCGAACGCAATACCCCCGGCGCTGTACAAGCTTTGGGAGCAGGGGCGTTGTAGCGGGCCGAAAAATTTAGACTAACCCCAATCGATCCAACCCGCTTCCTATACTAATCCGGACGTGAGAAATCGAAGGAGAATGAAACGGATTGTATGTACAGTTCTTTACTAACAGAAAAAAAATACAATGATAATTACAGCTTATATTTACAACAATTTTATATTTACAAGGGAAGTGTGCACACTTCAAAATGAGGCTAAATTCCCCAATCCAAATACGATACCAAAAGAGAATTTTATAACCGGCGAATACAACAATTTACTTATATATCTACACAAAACATAAAAAAACACAACAACCGAACGAAAAGGGGGCACACGCTATCACTTGTGTGCTGGAGGTGGGTGGTAGTAGGCTAACTTAGAAGGAGGCAGGATTGTCAACGAAGGCGGGTATGGCGTTTCAGGTGGTTAGAGAGGCACGAAAGCCCTCCGTCTCAGGGCTGGGCGGAGCACTCGTCTAGAGAACCCCTCTTGCTGTTAGTCCACACTTCCACTCTCTCTTTCCAGAATATGACGCTTTGATAAAAGATTATTTTAAACAAAGTACAATCTTTTAATTATAGTGATATCTCAAAACTAGCTACTATGTTTCCAGAATATGACGCCTGGAAAGAAAGAAAAACATGGTAATCATTTTATACATAAAATAAACAAAAATAAAACAAACCCATTCCCATTCACACACATTCTTGCAGAGGGAGGGAGAGGGTACTGAGAAAAGGGGTGGGAGAATGGCCCTTTTACACACACTCACATTCGCTCCACCACACCCCTCCTTCCTTAAGCCATTCGACCAGTCACTCACAAAACCCCTTCAATCACTCTTCACGGTACCACTTGTGCTCAATCGCACCCTTCTGCACCCATTCACACTCTTCTACTGGTCCCTGGCTACGGGTAGCAATTAGTCGGGGTTGTTCGTCAGTCGTCCTGTCAGTCTCATCATCACTATTGATCATCTCATCAACCATACTCTTAGCCCTCATTACCAGTTCTCCCATCTCACGACAGAATTCTTTCATACTCTTCCGTTCAGAACCCTCACTCTTCATACCCCCATTCATCAGCTCCTCACTCACAGCTCTCATCCAACTCAAGGTACATTCTTGCGAAACAGAACAGTCACTCACATCCCCTGTATTCTCAACAGGCATACCAGAAACCCCTTCGACTGGTTCCCACCAGAAACCTGAAAAATCAGCCACTTCATCATTCACTACATCAAACTCACCCCTACTATTACCATTCATAAAACCCGAAAAATCAGCCACACTAGGTTCATTCTGCCCAAACACACTATCATTCATACTGTTCCCAAAACCAGAAAAATCAGGCACAGGCAGCTCACTCACTCGTCTACTTATACCAGCCAAATCACTCACCTGTTTACGCAAAAACTCAATCTCCCTTTCAAGATCCCCCATACCAGAAACACTCTGCTCAGACTTACTTTCATTTGTACTTGCATTCTTCCTTTCACCCTTCTTTGTACGCTTTCTACTCCTCGAGACTAAGACTAGCTCTTTCCCAGACAGATCCATAATATAACATTCATTCTCATCATCATGCACTTTACCTCTCTCTCTACACAGTCCATACACCGGATGGCTCACCAGGTAGTCAGGAGGTTCTCTCCATCTCCTTAACTGACTCTGATGAGCCCGCACTCTCTCAGTCATACCGTCATTCAAACTCTCCAAAACATACGTCACTCCATTTTCCCAAACCCTCACAACTCTATAAGGTCCATCAAACTTCTCACTCATCTTTGACACATTCAACCTACCCTTCACTTCTTTCACCTTCAATACTTTTGCACCTAATTCAAATGAATGGAACCTTTTATGTGCCTCACGCCATACACTCTGCTCACTTTCACTCAAATGAAACCTATCTTTCACTCGCCTTTCAAAATTCATCACAAACTGACATGGGGACATTCCAGTTGCACTATGCACAGTTGAATTATACGCCCACAACACTCTCCCCAGACACACATCCCAGTCATTCACTGTCGTACTCATCATTCTCAACATCTCACACAAGGTTCTTATAGTCCGTTCAGCCAATCCATTTGAAGACAGTACATACGGAGTTGTTCTCACATGCTCCACACCATTCTCTCTCAACATTTGCTCAAACACTTCCCCTACAAATTCAGGCCCATTATCACTCAGACATCTTCTAGGCTTCCATACACACATAGGAAAAAACAACTGCTCAACCACACGCGCAACAGTCACACTCCTTTTATCTCTCACAGGCGCTGCATACACAAACTTACTTTTATGATCAACCATCACAACCATACCAACATTCCCAGCACTCGTACGCGGCAAAGACACACAATCAATCACTACCAATTCAAACGGTTCTTTCGCATCAACTTTCAACATCGGTGGTTTCACTTGCACACCTTGCACCTTTCGCTTCTGACACCTTTCACACGTAGTTGCAACATCATTCACAACAGTTCTCAGAAACGGGTGGAACACACGCTCCTTCATACACTCCCACAGCTTAAACTTACCCATATGCCCATAATTATCATGCACAACCTTCACCAGACCAATCATACCAACTAAGGACATCACAGGTACATACATATCATCACCACCCTTCACATGCCTCACAAAATATACAACATCCATACAAACAACAAAATCCTTAGCATACCTTTTAAAATCACTTAAACACTCTGGCCATTCATTCAAATCAATACGCATCATTACACACCTCTTCAACTCACTAACAAAAGGACACATCTCTTGCATCTCTAGAATATCATCATCACTTAAAATCTCATTCTCATCATCCATGACCAACTCAATCATACCGCAAAACTTGACAACATTCTTTGCACACTCATTCAACCTCATCACCTCAAATTCACCTTTCATAAGACAATCCTTATCAGCATCCAAAGACAAATCATTCAATCTCATAAAGTCTACACCAAGCAAGAAACAACACGGCATTTGCTCATCTTCCAGAATCACAAAGTCATGCTTCACATTCACACCATTACCCAAACTCACTTTCAGACTAACCTGTTCCCATGCCACTATCATGCCATTCCCTAATCCACTTATCCGTAACTTCACAGGTTTATGCTCGCAACATTTAAACTCATCATACTTACTCAGAATCCTCTCATTCACTAAAGACACCTGCGCTCCAGTATCAATCAAACCACAGAAAAACCTTTCACCAACTTTCACTCTCGCTTCCATCATATCAGGTCCACCATGTTCGCAATAAACCGAAGGAACAAGCACACCAACATCAGCACTGATATCCACACTGTCATTAACTCCCATATCATCACTCACCACACGCTCATCTTCATCCAGACAATCATTCTTCTCTCTTATATATGAACACTTTTCAATCACCCAATTGTAGTGCACACCGCTCAAACATTGCAGATGTACCACATTAGGATTCAAACCCTTCATCTTCTCATCCTTGTACACAATCGGCCTCTCACCACCAAAGTGCACATAAACAATCACTCCATACAAACGACTCACTACAATCAACACTTCCTGAAATGGCGGGACCCCTTGCAAGCACATCGCTCTCAATTCTTTCATGAAGTTCCGCACCTTTGCCATACCAATGCTTTCAGGCTTCCTACACACTTCATTCATTACCTCCTTCCTTAAATCATCTACACTATCGGGCACTCTCACATCTACTCCATCACTCTTCAAATCTTGCAAACCATTCCATACACTCTCAAACAAGGAATCACCACCACCCTTACTCTCTTTTCCATTCATAATCCCTTTCGGCAAATACTCAGGATCACTCACTTCACACACATTTTCATCATTCGTACCAGGATACCTTGACATCAAATCAGCCACCCCATTCCGTTCACCAGGCACATACTCAATCACATAGTCAAAGTCACTCAAATCTTCCAAAGTCCTTGCAATCCTACTATCAGCCCACTTCATACGCTGCAGATACACAAGAGGTTGATGATCGGTTTTTATCACAAACCTCACACCATACAAAAATGGATGCAACACTTTCAAACAATATCTTATCGCAGCCAGCTCTCGTTCCACAGTCGAATACTTTCGTTCTGCAACATTCATATCCTTGGATACATACCCAATTATTCGCCTGACATTCTCTCCATTCAAACACTGCTCTTGCATCAGAAAACCTCCCATACAATACCCACTCGCATCTGTATACAATTCAAGCATTTTAGCATTTACACTATAATCTGGGTAAGCTAATTCAACATCTTCAGCCGCTGCCTCTTTCAGTCTCTCATATGCCTCATTCATCTTATCATTCCACTTGACAACTGTACTACCTTTCTTGCCCATCCACTCAGTCAGAGGCTTACTCACACCAGAACAATCACGTATAAACTTTCGCTGAAACTCAATCAAACCCAAAAATGACTGCAGTTGCTTCACAGTCACCGGTTTAGGAAACATTCACACCTTAACATACTTCGATGATTTTCGCAATCCATTCTCACTCACCATATGCCCAAGGAATTCCACTTCTTTCGCAAACCATTCACACTTCACCACTTTCACCTTCACACCAACACTCTCCAACGTTCTCAACACATCATTCACCAATCTCATATGCTCCTCAAAAGTCTCAGTCATAATCAAAATATCATCTATAAACGCAATCACATTCTTACTCGCAAACTTACTCAACACAACATTCATTGCCCGCTGGAAGGCTCCGGGAGCATTAGCCAACCCAAAGCTGAGGTTCCGGAACTGGTAATGCCTCTTTGTGGAAGAGAAGGCAGTTACTGGCCGGCTCTCCTCAGCAATGGGCATCTGGTAATACCCCCTACCAGATCCAGCTTCGTAAACCACTCCATCCCATGCATACTATACACACACTCAGATACCACACACATCGGAAACCTTTCTTTCACAGTCCTTTCATTCACCTTTCGATAATCCGCACACAGACGCAATCTTCCATCCAGCTTACGTACAGGGACAATTGGACTATTCCATGCACTCTCGCTCTCTTCAATCACCCCCAATTGCTCCAATTCCAAACACTGCTCCTCAATCTCATCAGCAACCGGACGTGGGAAATGCCTCGGCCGCTGATAGATTGGGGTCCTCCTTCAGGACAATCTTGAATTCCAGGAGCTTTGCAACCCCGAAATCCAGATCACCCTTACTGAGGGCTCCCTTTCGTTCAAATATCATTCGATACACATCCTCCCTTTCATACTCAGTCAAACATCCATCCAATTTCACCATGTCCTTCACCTCATTATACATCCATTCACATGTCTTTTCATTCGCAACATTCACCCTGATATCCGTACTATCATCCATACCTACCTCATTGACAGTGGAGAGGTGGCCCAGTACATCTCCGACTTGGATTCCCCTCACCTGCCCTTTCACACTGGGGTCCGCCTGCACACATACAAAAGGATCATTCATTCTCATCAAGCCATCAAACACACAAGCAACACGCCTTACCTTATAACATGCATCCTTTCCATCCAATATCACAGTGTTCTCACTCACATTCAAACTAACATCCTTACTCCAACTCACTCTAACAGACACCCTTTCACCCTTCACAAGCCTTACATTCTCCATAGCAGTCACCTCAATACCAGTAAACACACTCCTCAAAACGCTACCATCTTTCCCTACATACAACTTATACACCCCATTTTTACCAATCTTTCTCTCAATCTGATCACTCGCAGGATGCACAACCATACGATTCATTTTCATAAAATCATAGCCCAAAATCACACCATACTCACTACTCACCTTATCAATCACAGAAAATTCACATTCATTCATCATCATACCATGCATTCGAACAGGTGACCTTATCATTCCAATCACAGGCACTCTCCTATTACCAATACCTACCAAACTACCCTTGCACTCAGACAGGAGGGCTTTCTCGCTAACCTTGTCATACACATCTTTATACACCAAGCTCGCCTTGCATCCAGAATCTATTAAAGCCAAACACTCAATTCCATTCAATTCCACCTTAACACTCAGACACTCATACTTCCTACCAGACAGCACTTTCACACTAGACAGACTTACCAACACATTACTCACACTCATGCACCCAGAGGATACTTCAGCAGGTACCCTCTTACCATTCAGTTTCCCGCTTCAGACTTTCCATTCACACCTTGCGCTCTCAGTCTAATCCAACACTTTTCACTTGAATGTCCTTTCATCGCACAATAGCTACATACATTCCTCTGGTCACGACACATCCTCGCATAATGACCAGCCTTTCCACAATTACCACAAGCATACTTCACACTCCCCCCAGCAGTTGCTCCACCATTCAACCTCGGACAATCTTTCTTCAAATGGCCTATTTCTTTACACTCAAAGCACTCTTTCACACTTTCCTGGCAATCCTTTATCATATGCCCTTTCTTACCACACCCAAAACACGCACCAGATGTCCACCTACATTCTGCCAACATATGACCTTTCCTTCCACACCGACAACATTCCACAATCTTTCTCCCACCATTCGATCTCTCGTTTGCTGGGACATACCTTGGTTTCTCTCTCATATATCCGTTCCCACGCTTGAAATTCATCTGCCCCCTTCCATTCGACCACCCTCCATTTGCCCATCCATTCTGCCGGCCCAGGAAGTTCGACATCACTCCAGCTGGTGCAGCCTTCAGGGCATCCCTGTAGCTGACATACTGCTGGGGTGGATGAAAGCTCCTGGGCTTCTTACCCCCAACATTCACACTGTACCATCCATCCTCTTCTAGATCGCTTTCATCATCAAATCGTCCATCTTCTAACAGTTCCAACACATCCTCCCACATCAACCGTTCACCTGTCAGTCTCACTCTCTCCTTTCTCTTTCCACTCAGCCATTCACTCACCTTTCGCGGGATCGTGTCCAAAAACTTCCTCATGAGTGGTTTACATTCATTTACATCATCATCACCATACCTCGTTCTTGCCATACTCTCAAGCCTATGTGCATGCATGTTCACACTTTCACTCTTCCCCATTCGAGCCTTCTCAAATTCATTCACCCTCTTATACTTACTTCACACTCTCTTTCATTCGTTTCACCTACCCAATCAATCTCTTCTTCACTACATCGTACTTTGGCTCCCCCACACTTGCGATCACACGGAAAAACTCCAATACTTTTCCCTCCAAACATTCCCCCAAAACATTCATCCAGTATCCCTTATTCTCCGGGTACTTGAGCTTACAATAACGCTCAAATTCCCCGAAGAATTCTTCCATACTTTTCCCACCATGTAACCTAAATCGATCTATCTTTGGCACTTCCCTTATCAAAATACCTTTCCCCACATTCACTTCACTCTCCGAAGAGCTACTCTCGGTCTCACTAATTCCAATCATACCATCACTCTCTCCTTCATCCGAGTACAATGAGTCCACGCTCTTGCCTCTTACCTTCCTATCCTTCCCCTTTGCACCACTCTTCCTTCTCTTGCGTTCAACTCTCTTCCATTCTCCGTCCTTCCTACCACTCACCGTATCTTCTTTAGACTCAATCCTACTGCCATCCATTCCTTTTAGCGGAGTCCCTTCAGTAAGAGCAGGGGTCAAGGTTGTAGGTCCTGGGGCTGATCCAGCCCCTGTCATCATGTTATACAGGTCCTGCATCCGTCGGTCCGTCTGATCCTGTTGGTCTCCCATTTCCTTCTTCATCCTATCAGTCTTTTCATTCATCCCTTTTATTTTATTCTCCATTCCCTCCATCATTCCCCGCAACATTTCACACTCCTCTTCTTTCTTTTTCAACTCCAGTCTCAATCGCACTACTTCTTCATTCAATGTTTCCGCTACAGCCATTGTTCCCAAGTTAGTAAAAAGATAGGAGCAGGGAAAAATCAATCAAACTACTTGTCAAACTAATTGGGTATGGACTGCAATCCAATCCAGTCACTCTCCTAGTTTCGAAGTCTCACGTCCCTATTCGGGCGCCAAATGTAGCGGGCCGAAAAATTTAGACTAACCCCAATCGATCCAACCCGCTTCCTATACTAATCCGGACGTGAGAAATCGAAGTAGAATGAAACGGATTGTATGTACAGTTCTTTACTAACAGAAAAAAAGTACAATGATAATTACAGCTTATATTTACAACAATTTTATATTTACAAGGGAAGTGTGCACACTTCAAAATGAGGCTAAATTCCCCAATCCAAATACGATACCAAAAGAGATTTTTATAACCAGCGAATACAACAATTTACTTATATATCTACACAAAACATAAAAAAACACAACAACCGAACGAAAAGGGGGCACGCGCTATCACTTGTGTGCTGGAGGTGGGTGGTAGTAGGCTAACTTAGAAGGAGGCAGGATTGTCAACGAAGGCGGGTATGGCGTTTCAGGTGGTTAGAGAGGCACGAAAGCCCTCCGTCTCAGGGCTGGGTGGAGCACTCATCTAGAGAACCCCTCTTGCTGTTAGTCCACACTTCCACTCTCTCTTTCCAGAATATGACGCTTTGATAAAAGATTATTTTAAACAAAGTACAATCTTTTAATTATAGTGATATCTCAAAACTAGCTACTATGTTTCCAGAATATGACGCCTGGAAAGAAAGAAAAACATGGTAATCATTTTATACATAAAATAAACAAAAATAAAACAAACCCATTCCCATACATTCTTACAGAGGGAGGGAGAGGGTACTGAGAAAAGGGGTGGGAGAATGGCCCTTTTACACACACTCACATTCGCTCCACCACAGCGTGGCGACAAATAGCCAAATGTGGTACCCCCAGGGTGGTGTCCTGGGCAGAACCAGGGGCGTCACCGGCCCGAGAGCTATATCTAGCTCTCGAAGGAGTTTCCTGGCCCTAAACCCAAAGGGCTTAGGGTATGACTGGTGTCTCTCGGCGGCATAGGCACCGTCGAGATCAGCTGCGGATGCAGTGAAAGCTGTTGGTGACTGAGGGAGGTGCCGGTCTCATGCGTACAGGCGAGTGAATGCACTGCACGCGAGGCAGAGCGAGTGGCATCTCCCCCGCATCGACCAACAGGCTCTCAATGGGGGAAGTGCGGACGGCACCGGTCGCAAGGCTAAGGCCGGTGTGGTGGATCGAATCCACCTTCCGCAATAAACGCTCGGCTGCGGATGCATAAAACTCGAATCCGTAGTCGAGCTTCGAACGAACAAAGGATTGATAAAAAAGGTAGGGCAGTAGCCCTATCAGCGCACCAAGCGCTGAAAGTCACAGAACGGAGAATATCCATGGTGCGGGTACAAGAGACCCTAAGGCTGCGAATATGAGCCTCCCAGATGAGGCGTCGGTCAAATACAAGACCAAGAAAATGGTCCGATTGAACCACTTCCAGGCGTACCCCATTAAGAAACAAGTCTGGGTCGGGGTGGAGCCGTGGATGGCGGCAGAAGTTAACCACCTTAGTCTTGGCCAAGGAAAACCGAAACCTGTGCGTTTCGGCATAGAGAGAGACGCGGTTCAATGCCTGTTGGAGTCGACGCTACAGAGTTGGCATCTGGGCTCCGCCAAGAGAGATCGAAAGGTCGTCCACGTAGAGCGTAGCGAGAACATCTTCGGGCAGGACCAAGGTGATGCCGTTGATGCTCAGGGCAAAGAGTGTGACACTGTGGACAATTTCCTGCGGGACACCCTCTTCCTGCTCCTTTGGGCCAGATAGGGCTTCCCCCCAACCGTACACAGAATCGAGAATCTCGCGGAAATTCAGATATAAACATTGGGAGGCGTCCCTTCGCCCCCATCGTGTGGAGTCTCCATGATACCGTATCGCCATGCGGTATCATAGGCCTTCTCCGGATCGAAAAACACCGTGGCGTAGTGCTGTCTACGAAGGAAGGCCTCGCAGACGGCATTTTCCAGTCGGAGCAGAGCATCCGATAAGGGGTGGAACTTGCGGAAGCCGCATTGTGCAGAAGACAGATGGCCTCCACTGTTCTGACCAAAGGCTAGTCTAACATTTTCCAATTTCTCCATCAACTTGCACACGCAAGAGGTTAGAGAGATTGGGCGGAAACCGGTCAGAGTAGAGTAATCTCTCCCCAGCATGCAAAACGCGAGCACAGTACCGATTCGCCAGGAATCTGGGAGAAGACCCTCCACCCAGATCCTGTTAAACAAATCTAAGAGAAAGGCCATGCCTCGCTCACCCAGGTGTCGAAGAGCATGGCGTACGGGACATCGTCCGGACCATGGGCGGTGTCCGCGCACGAAGCGAGAGCGGAGCGCAACTCACTCACAGTAAACCTATCGTTGAATGGTTCTCAGCCTCTAGAGGAAAAGTCCTGCGGGCGGCCTTCCGCGACATCACAGAGAATGCAGAAAAAGCGGTCGCGAAAGATTTCGCCACAGACGCGGGGTCCGAGATTGCGGTCCCATTCTCCTGGAGGACGGGAGGGGGAGTCCTGCGAGAACTTGCCCCGAATCCTTTTGACTCCGTTCCACACCTCTGCTAAAGGGGTCTTCCCGTTAAGTGAAGAAACGTATGCCCGCCAAGAAGAGCGGCGGGCGTGCTTCGAAATATACCGGAACCTAGCCCTAGCCCGACGAAATTCACCGACAGTTAAATCATTCGGGCGGTGCTGATAGCGCATGTAAGCATAACGACTCTGTTTGAGGGCCGTCTCACAGCTGACGACCATGGGAGTGGTCAGCGTGCAAAACGGCCAGACGTTCTAGTAATAGTCGTCAGGCCCGCGGCGATGAGGTTGCCGGAGAAGAACTCAACAGCCTCATCTACCGCCCTTAACTCCTCGACTGATATAGAGAATTCAGTCATTTCCTAAAATGCCGGCCACCGCGCCAAGCTCCACCGAGGTGGGCTATCAAGCGGCAGTTGCCCTGAAAATGATAATTGAATGGGAAAGTGATCACTACCATGGCGGTCATCGACCACCCCCCAATCAAAATCAGGCTGTGCATCCGAAGAGCACAAAGATAGGTCAAGGCAAGAAAATGAAGCGGCTCTCGGACAGTGATGCATAAACTCATGCACGTTTAGGACACCCTTCTCAAGCTCTTCGATCAGACCGGCAAGGACTTGTCCCCTGGGATTTATTGAGTAATTTCCCCAGGGAGGATGCCTGCTGTTCAGATCTCCAAGCAAGAGAAAGGGCCTCGGCAACCGTGCCACGACGCGGTGGAAGTCCACCGTGTCGAAGTCAGCTGACGGTGGAATGTACGCAGAAATGACAGTATACCTCTTATCCAGGTGCAGCTGCACAGCCACTGCCTGAAAGGAGTTATCTAAAGAGAAAGGAAGAACAAAGATATCGTGCCAGGTGTAAACCGCGCATCCCCCAGCCCGGCCATGCCGTGGTAGTGGGGTCGCAAGACCCTTATACCCCGGGAGGGCGGGCAGAAGGCATGCGCCTAGCATAGTTTCCTGCAAAAAGATAGCTAACGGGGAACAGGACGTGGCAAGCATCCGTAGCTCCTCACAGTTGGCCTGGAGTCCACGGCAATTCCATTGAAGAAATATGCCCTCTAGGCCTGTCTCGAGGAGACGCGGGGGCCCTCCTCGAACAGAAGACCCTCACGGAAATGGCCGTACGCTTCCCGGAGGCAGAACCCCGGGCGCTGTTGGCCGGACAAAGCGCTGAAGGCACTGTCGCCTTCGAGGACTTATTGGGGGAGGTCGGGTGCAATGTGAGTCTTTTCCTCCCTCCGCCTCGAAACCTTAGGCGGGCGCTGCGGGTTCGGGGGCGGGGGGACCATCTTTTTGAGGAACCACCGTCTCCGAGCCACTCGCTCCACCACTAGGCGTGGGCGAAGGAGCCAAAGATCCTTTGTTGCCGTCCTCCTTTAGGGGGACAGCTTTAGGAACCTTGGAAAATGGCCTGACAACCAACTTCAGGGGTGTTGCCTCCTGTGAGTCTAAACGGTCATGCCGGGAAAAGGGGGGAGCCCTGGTTTTAGCCTGGGCTGGGTATGAACCCTTTTTGCCACCAGCTTTACCAGGGGAGCGCCCGGGTTGAGTAGAGACCACAGAAGGGCTCCGAATGGGCGCGTAAACAACCATGCTCGTTGGCCTGTATGGGCCAGGAGCAGAGGGTGCTTTTCTAACTATTGAGGAATATGAAGTTCCAGGCAGAGCTGGGTGCACCAGGACCAAGTCCTTAGCCTCATGGAGTGAGAGTCGATCCTGGGCCTGAACGGCCAGGATTTCTTTCTCAACGAGATATGCACCACATTGCTTCGAAGAGGCGGGATGCAACCCTCCACAATTGACACACTTGGCCACACACGATTTAGACTTACACAAACTTCGGGCGACCCCGACTGTGCATGTCTATAAGAACGATTTGTATGGCCGAAGCGGTGACAGTAATAGCCCCGTCGCGGCAGTAGCATGAATGCCTTCATGCGGTAGCTGTACCAAACAGCACGCACCGACTCAGGGAGCTTATCACAGTCGAATGTGACAAGTGTAGGAGTGGGTCTCGAGGCCCCTCCCTGTTTTCTCATCACACGTTTGACCTTGATCGCCCCATTGTTGGCCAGCTCTAAGGTGATGTCCTCAATGGAGTAGTCAACGAGTTCCCTCGCATAAACTACTCCTTTCACAAAGTTCATGGTAGAGTGCGGCGTTACACTCACTGGGGTGCCATGAAGGTGTGGTGGGGCAAATGTGAGTGTGTGTAAAAGGGCCATTCTCCCACCCCTTTTCTCAGTACCCTCTCCCTCCCTCTGTAGGAATGTGTGTGAATGGGAATGGGTTTGTTTTTTTTGTTTATTTTATGTATAAAAATGATTACCATGTTTTTTTTCTTTCTTTCCAGGCCTCATATTCTGGAAAGATAGGACTTAGTTTCATATATCCTTATATTACAAACAAAGCCTCATATTCTGGAAAGATAGGACTTAGTTTCGTATATCCTTATATTACAAACAAAGCGTTATATCCTGGAAAGCTATATTATCATTAATAAATAAAGGCCATTAGTATAGCTTAATGAAGGAGGGCTTATAATAGCCACGTAAGCTTTTTAAAGTCATTATCTTCCATCAAGCGCAGAGGCGCCACACTTGTAAGTCCTAGGCATTTTGCTCGCTCGAGTGGCAGGTGGCTGGACATCTCTCCATCCTCTTTGTATAAAGTGAGGCCTTGATTGTTGTTTATATATTGACTGTTGTATTCAGGATTTTTTTTGGTTGTTTGATTTTTATGTTTATTAGGATAGATTAAATAGTATTTATATATATAGGATTTTCTTTTTGTATTTTTGGCCAAAAAGTAAGATCTCCAATATAATCGCCCCCTCTCTATTGTAGATATTTTGTAAAAATTTTTGTAAGTAAAGGGACTGTATATACAATCCGTTTCATTCTCCTTCGATTTCTCACGTCCGGATAGTGTAGGAAGCGGGTTGGATCGATTGGGGGTTAGTTTAGATTTTCGGCCCGCTACATTTGGCGCCCGAATAGGGACGTGAGACTTCGAAACTGGGAGCGTGACTGGATTGGATTGCAGTCCATACCCTATTAGTGTGACAAGTAGTTTGATTGATTTTTCCCTTCTCCTATCTTTTTTACTAACTTGGGAACAATGGCGGTAGCGGAAACGTTGAATGAAGAAGTAGTGCGATTGAGACTGGAGTTGAGAAAGAAAGAAGAGGAGTGTGAAATGTTACGGGGAATGATGGAGGGAATGGAGAATAAAATAAAAGGGATGAATGAAAAGACTGATAGGATGAAGAAGGAAATGGGAGACCGACAGGATCAGACGGACCGACGGATGCAGGACCTGTATGACATGATGAAGGGGTCAGGACCGGCCCTAGGACCCTCGACCTTGACCCCTGCTCCGACTGAAGGGAATAAGACTAATGGGATCAATGGGAGTGTGTGCGAGTCTAGAGAGGATAGGGTGATTATGAGTGATAGGAAGGACGGAGAATGGAAGAGAGTTGAATGCAAGAGAAGAAGGAAGAGTGGTGCAAAGGGGAAGGATAGGAAGGTAAGAGGCAAGAGTGTGGACTCATTGTACTCGGATGAAGGAGAGAGTGATGGTATAATTGATATGAGTGAGAGTGAAGGCAGCTCAAGTGAGAGTGAAGTGAATGTGGGAAAGGGTATTTTGATAAGGGAAGTGCCAAAGATAGATAGATTTAGGTTACATGGTGGGAAAAGTGTGGAAGAATTCTTCGGGGAATTTGAGCGATATTGTAAGCTCAAGTACCCGGAGAATAAGGGATACTGGATGAATGTTTTGGGGGAATGTTTGGAGGGAAAAGTATTGGAGTTTTTCCGCGTGATTACAAGTGTGGGGGAACCAAGGTACGATGTGGTGAAGAAGCGGATGATTGGACAGGTGAAACGAATGAAAGAGAGTGTGAAGTATAAAAGGGTAAATGAATTTGAGAAGGCTCGAATGGGGAAGAGTGAAAGTGTGAATATGTATGCACATAGGCTTGAGAGTATGGCAAGAACGAGGTATGGTGATGATGATGTAAATGAATGTAAACCACTCATGAGGAAGTTTTTGGACACGATCCCACAAAAGGTGAGTGAATGGCTGGGTGGAAAGAGAAAGGAGAGAGTGAGACTGACAGGTGAACGGTTGATGTGGGAGGATGTGTTGGAACTGTTAGAAGATGGACGATTTGATGATGAAAGCGATCTAGAAGAGGATGGATGGTACAGTGTGAATGTTGGGGGTAAGAAGCCCAGGAGCTTTCATCCACCCCGGCAGTTTGTCAGCTACAGGGATGCCCTGAAGGCTGCACCAGCTGGAGTGATGTCAAACTTCCTGGGCCGGCAGAATGGATGGGCAAATGGAGGGTGGTCGAATGGAAGGGGGCAGATGAATTTCAAGCGTGGGAACGGATATATGAGAGAGAAACCGAGGTATGTCCCAGCAAATGAGAGACCGAATGGTGTGAGAAAGATTGTGGAATGTCGTCGGTGTGGAAGGAAAGGTCATATGTTGGCAGAATGTAGGTGGACATCTGGTGCGTGTTTTGGGTGTGGTAAGAAAGGGCATATGATAAAGGATTGCCAGGAAAGTGTGAAAGAGTGCTTCGAGTGTAAAGAAATAGGCCATTTGAAGAAAGATTGTCCGAGGTTGAATGGTGAAGCAACTGCTGGGGAAAGTATGAAATATGCATGTGGTAATTGTGGAAAGGCTGGTCATTATGCAAGGATGTGTCGTGACCAGAGGAATGTATGTAGCTATTGTGCGATGGAAGGACATTCAAGTGAAAAGTGTTGGATTAGACTGAGAGCGCAAGGTGTGAATGGAAAGTCTGAAGCGGGAAACTGAATGAGTGTGAGTAATGTGTTGGTAAGTCTGTCTAGTGTGAAAGTGCTGTCTGGTAGGAAGTATGAGTGTGAAGGTGGAGTTGAATGGAATTGAGTGTTTGGCTTTAATAGATTCTGGATGCAAGGCGAGCTTGGTGTATAAAGATGTGTATGACAAGTTTAGCGAGAAAGCCCTCCTGTCTGAGTGCAAGGGTAGTTTAGTAGGTATTGGTAATAGGAGAGTGCCTGTGATTGGAATGATAAGGTCACCTGTTCGAATGCATGGTATGATGATGAATGAATGTGAATTTTCTGTGATTGATAAGGTGAGTAGTGAGTATGGTGTGATTTTGGGCTATGATTTTATGAAAATGAATCGTATGGTTGTGCATCCTGCGAGTGATCAGATTGAGAGAAAGATTGGTAAAAATGGGGTGTATAAGTTGTATGTAGGGAAAGATGGTAGCGTTTTGAGGAGTGTGTTTACTGGTATTGAGGTGACTGCTATGGAGAGTGTAAGGCTTGTGAAGGGTGAAAGGGTGTCTGTTAGAGTGAGTTGGAGTAAGGATGTTAGTTTGAATGTGAGTGAGAACACTGTGATATTGGATGGAAAGGATGCGTGTTATAAGGTAAGGCGTGTTGCTTGTGTGTTTGATGGCTTGATGAGAATGAATGATCCTTTTGTATGTGTGCAGGCAGACCCCAGTGTGAAAGGGCAGGTGAGGGGAATCCAAGTCGGAGATGTACTGGGCCACCTCTCCACTGTCAATGAGGTAGGTATGGATGATAGTACAGGTATCAGGGTGAATGTTGCGAATGAAAAGACATGTGAATGGATGTATAATGAGGTGAAGGACATGGTGAAATTGGATGGATGTTTGACTGAGTATGAAAGGGAGGATGTGTATCGAATGATATTTGAGCGAAAGGGAGCCCTCAGTAAGGGTGATCTGGATTTCGGGGTTGCAAAGCTCCCGGAATTCAAGATTGTCCTGAAGGAGGACTCCCCAATCTATCAGCGGCCGAGACATTTCCCACGTCCGGTTGCTGAAGAGATTGAGGAGCAGTGTTTGGAATTGGAGCAATTGGGGGTGATTGAGGAGAGTGAGAGTGCATGGAATAGTCCAATTGTACCTGTACGTAAGCAGGATGGAAGATTGCGTCTGTGTGTGGATTATCGAAAGGTGAATGAAAGGACTGTGAAAGAAAGGTTTCCGATGTGTGTGGTATCTGAGTGTGTATATAGTATGCATGGGATGGAGTGGTTTACGAAGCTGGATCTGGTACGGGGGTATTACCAGATGCCCATTGCTGAGGAGAGCTGGCCAGTAACTGCCTTCTCTTCCTCAAAGAGGCATTACCAGTTCCGGAACCTCAGCTTTGGGTTGGCTAATGCTCCCGGAGCCTTCCAGCGGGCAATGAATGTTGTGTTGAGTAAGTTTGCGAGTAAGAATGTGATTGCGTTTATAGATGATATTTTGATTATGACTGAGACTTTTGGGGAGCATATGAGATTGGTGAATGATGTGTTGAGAACGTTGGAGAGTGTTGGTGTGAAGGTGAAAGTGGCGAAGTGTGAATGGTTTGCGAAAGAAGTGGAATTCCTTGGGCATATGGTGAGTGAGAATGGATTGCGTAAATCATCGAAGTATGTTGAGAAGGTGCGAATGTTTCCTAAACCGGTGACTGTGAAGCAACTGAAGTCATTTTGGGGTTTGATTGAGTTCCAGCAAAAGTTTATACGTGATTGTTCTGGTGTGAGTAAGCCTCTGACTGAGTGGATGGGCAAGAAAGGTAGTATGGTTGTCAAGTGGAATGATAAGATGAATGAGGCGTATGAGAGACTGAAGGAGGCAGCGGCTGAAGATGTTGAATTAGCTTACCCAGATTATAGTGTAAATGCTAAAATGCTTGAATTGTATACAGATGCGAGTGGGTATTGTATGGGAGGTTTTCTGATGCAAGAGCAGCGTTTGAATGGAGAGAATGTCAGGCGAATAATTGGGTATGTATCCAAGGCTATGAATGTTGCAGAACGAAAGTATTCGACTGTGGAACGAGAGCTGGCTGCGATAAGATATTGTTTGAAAGTGTTGCATCCATTTTTGTATGGTGTGAGGTTTGTGATAAAAACCGATCATCAACCTCTTGTGTATCTGCAGCGTATGAAGTGGGCTGATAGTAGGATTGCAAGGACTTTGGAAGATTTGAGTGACTTTGACTATGTGATTGAGTATGTGCCTGGTGAACGGAATGGAGTGGCTGATTTGATGTCAAGGTATCCTGGTACGAATGATGAAAATGTGTGTGGAGTGAGTGATCCTGAGTATTTGCCAAAAGGGATTATGAATGGAAAAGAGAGTAAGGGTGGTGGTGATTCCTTGTTTGAGAGTGTATGGAATGGTTTGCAAGATTTTAAGAGTGATGGAGTAGATGTGAGAGTGCCCGATAGTGTAGATGATTTAAGGAAGGAGGTAATGAATGAAGTGTGTAGGAAGCCTGAAAGCATTGGTATGGCAAAGGTGCGGAACTTCATGAAAGAATTGAGAGCGATGTGTATGCAAGGGGTCCCGCCATTTCAGGAAGTGTTGATTGTAGTGAGTCGTTTGTATGGAGTGATTGTATATATGCACTTTGGTGGTGAGAGGCCGATTGTGTACAACGATGAGAAGATGAAGGGTTTGAATCCTAATGTGGTACATCTGCAATGTTTGAGCGGTGTGCACTACAATTGGGTAATTGAAAAGTGTTCATATATAAGAGAGAAGAATGATTGTCTGGATGAAGATGAGTGTCGTGTGGTGAGTGATGATATGGGAGTTGATGACAGTGTGGATATCAGTGCTGATGTTGGTGTGCTTGTTCCTTCTGTGTATTGCGAACATGGTGGACCTGATATGATGGAAGCGAGAGTGAAAGTTAGTGAAAGGTTGTTCTGTGGTTTGATTGATACTGGAGCGCAAGTGTCTTTAGTGAATGAGAATATTCTGAGTAAGTATGAAGAGTTTAGATGTTGCGAGCATAAACCTGTGAAGTTACGGATAAGTGGATTAGGAAATGGCATGATAGTGGCATGGGAACAGGTTAGTCTGAAAGTGAGTTTGGGTAATGGTGTGAATGTGAAGCATGACTTTGTGATTCTGAAAGGTGAGCAAATGCCTTGATGTTTCTTGCTTGGTGTAGACTTTATGAGATTGAATGATTTGTCTTTGGATGCTGATAAGGATCGTCTTATGAAAGGTGAATGTGAGGTGATGAGGTTGAATGAGTGTGCAAAGAATGTTGTCAAGTTTTGCGGTATGATTGAGTTGGTCATGGATGATGAGAATGAGATTTTAAGTGATGATGATATTCTAGAGATGCAAGAGATGTGTCCTTTTGTTAGTGAGTTGAAGAGGTGTGTAATGATGCGTGTTGATTTGAATGAATGGCCAGAGTGTTTAAGTGATTTTAAAAGGTATGCTAAGGATTTTGTTGTTTGTATGGATGTTGTATATTTTGTGAGGCATGTGAAGGGTGGTGATGATATGTATGTACCTGTGATGTCCTTAGTTGGTATGATTGGTCTGGTGAAGGTTGTGCATGATAATTATGGGCATATGGGTAAGTTTAAGCTGTGGGAGTGTATGAAGGAGCATGCGTTCCACCCGTTTCTGAGAACTGTTGTGAATGATGTTGCAACTACGTGTGAAAGGTGTCAGAAGCGAAAGGTGCAAGGTGTGCAAGTGAAACCACCGATGTGGAAAGTTGATGCGAAAGAACCGTTTGAATTGGTAGTGATTGATTGTGTGTCTTTGCCGCGTACGAGTGCTGGGAATGTTGGTATGGTTGTGATGGTTGACCATAAAAGTAAGTTTGTGTATGCAGCGCCTGTGAGAGATAAAAGGAGTGTGACTGTTGCGCGTGTGGTTGAGCAGTTGTTTTTTCCTATGTGTGTATGGAAGCCTAGAAGATGTCTGAGTGATAATGGGCCTGAATTTGTAGGGGAAGTGTTTGAGCAAATGTTGAGAGAGAATGGTGTGGAGCATGTGAGAACAACTCCGTATGTACCGTCTTCAAATGGATTGGCTGAACGGACTATAAGAACCTTGTGTGAGATGTTGAGAATAATGAGTACGACAGTGAATGACTGGGATGTGTGTCTGGGGAGAGTGTTGTGGGCATATAATTCAACTGTGCATAGTGCAACTGGAATGTCCCCATGTCAGTTTGTGATGAATTTTGAAAGGCGAGTGAAAGATAGGTTTCGTTTGAGTGAAAGTGAGCAGAGTGTATGGCGTGAGGCGCATGAAAGGTTCCGTTCATTTGAATTAGGTACAAAAGTATTGAAGGTGAAAGAAGTGAAGGGTAGGTTGAATGTATCAAAGATGAGTGAGAAGTTTGATGGACCTTATAGAGTTGTGAGGGTTTGGGAAAATGGAGTGACGTATGTTTTGGAGAGTTTGAATGACGGCATGACTGAGAGAGTGCGGGCTCATCAGAGTCAGTTAAGGAGATGGAGAGAACCTCCTGACTACCTGGTGAGCCATCCAGTGTATGGACTGTGTAGAGAGAGAGGTAAAGTGCATGATGATGAGATTGAATGTGATAGTATGGATCTGTCTGGGAAAGAGCTAGTCTTAGTCTCGAGGAGTAGAAAGCGTACAAAGAAGGGTGAAAGGAAGAATGCAAGTACGAATGAAAGTAAGTCTGAGCAGAGTGTTTCTGGTATGGGGGATCTTGAAAGGGAGATTGAGTTTTTGCGTAAACAGGTGAGTGATTTGGCTGGTATAAGTAGACGAGTGAGTGAGCTGCCTGTGCCTGATTTTTCTGGTTTTGGGAACAGTATGAATGATAGTGTGTTTGGGCAGAATGAACCTAGTGTGGCTGATTTTTCGGGTTTTATGAATGGTAATAGTAGGGGTGAGTTTGATGTAGTGAATGATGAAGTGGCTGATTTTTCAGGTTTCTGGTGGGAACCAGTCGAAGGGGTTTCTGGTATGCCTGTTGAGAATACAGGGGATGTGAGTGACTGTTCTGTTTCGCAAGAATGTACCTTGAGTTGGATGAGAGCTGTGAGTGAGGAGCTGATGAATGGGGGTATGAAGAGTGAGGGTTCTGAACGGAAGAGTATGAAAGAATTCTGTCGTGAGATGGGAGAACTGGTAATGAGGGCTAAGAGTATGGTTGATGAGATGATAAATAGTGATGATGAGACTGACAGGACGACTGACGAACAACCCCGACTAATTGCTACGCGTAGCCAGGGACCAGTAGACGAGTGTGAATGGGTGCAGAAGGGTGCGATTGAGCACAAGTGGTACCGTGAAGAGTGATTGAAAGGGTTTAGTGAGTGGCTGGTCGAATGGCTTAAGGAAGGAGGGGTGTGGTGGGGCGAATGTGAGTGTGTGTAAAAGGGCCATTCTCCCACCCCTTTTCTCAGTACCCTCTCCCTCCCTCTGTAAGAATGTGTGTGAATGGGAATGGGTTTGTTTTTTTTGTTTATTTTATGTATAAAAATGATTACCATGTTTTTTTTCTTTCTTTCCAGGCCTCATATTCTGGAAAGATAGGACTTAGTTTCATATATCCATATATTACAAACAAAGCCTCATATTCTGGAAAGATAGGACTTAGTTTCGTATATCCTTATATTACAAACAAAGCGTTATATCCTGGAAAGCTATATTATCATTAATAAATAAAGGCCATTAGTATAGCTTAATGAAGGAGGGCTTATAATAGCCATGTAAGCTTTTTAAAGTCATTATCTTCCATCAAGCGCAGAGGCGCCACACTTGTAAGTCCTAGGCATTTTGCTCGCTCGAGTGGCAGGTGGCTGGACATCTCTCCATCCTCTTTGTATAAAGTGAGGCCTTGATTGTTGTTTATATATTGACTGTTGTATTCAGGATTTTTTTTGGTTGTTTGATTTTTATGTTTATTAGGATAGATTAAATAGTATTTATATATATAGGATTTTCTTTTTGTATTTTTGACTGTATATACAATCCGTTTCATTCTCCTTCAATTTCTCACGTCCGGATAGTGTAGGAAGCGGGTTGGATCGATTGGGGGTTAGTTTAGATTTTCGGCCCGCTACAAAGTGTCCGAAGAGCACTTAACTTGGCCGCCTCGGAGAGATTCACCATAAGGCTCTCATCTGAGAAATAGGTCACCTTCGGCTCTCTTCCAATTGCACTAGCTAATCCTCTCCTTTGATGGATCATGTTGCCCTTGGCCAACATGCTGCCATCAGTGGAGCAAATAACGAGGAAGCATTTGAAGCCAGCGGGCTTAAAAATGCCAGGTAACCTCTGAATAAGGGGCCCCAATGTTATCGAGGCTCCGCCCTGTGCACTTTTGGTCTTAATCATAGTCAGCGGCTCCGCACACGGGGGGGAGGGGGTAGAGGGGCCAGATGTGCAGACCTTGGCTTGGTCGCTTGCCAAGTGGCAGCAGACTCATCCAGTTCTGCAGCCCCCACAGATGGAGAGGAGACCCGAGTCTTTTTCCTGTTCTTTTTCTTTTTAGGAGAGAAGAGTGGGGAATGAACCCGCTTCTCCCCTCTGCCGGCAGGAGCCCCCAGGGGATATGCACCAGCCTCAGCCAGGTCTTTCTCTGAAATGGAGAAGGTCCTAGTGGTCACAGGGGCACCGGTTGGAGGAGATCCCTCCCCCCCTTGTACTGTCTTGGAGACCCCAGCTGTTTGAGGAGGACCTTGCATAGGGGGCGGATTCGGGTTCGGTGCTTGGCACTGAGCCTGGATTCCCCCCACGGAAGGCCCTACCATCTGAGGCTGGGTTACCTCAAGGACCATGTCTATCAGAGGAGGGACCTTCAGTTGGCCATCCCCTCCCAGGATATCGCAGGTCCCGTTGGAAGCGTCACCAGTCGTGTGTGGGGAGGCACAGGCCTTGACCCCGGCAAGGTTCAATATTCTTGCCAGCAGGTCTTTTGAGGGAATCGACAGAAGCTGCCTGGCTTCCCTCTCCCCCTAATGGGGTTTGCCCTACCGAGCCGCTTCAATGAGGGGCTGTCAGCAATGGGCTGCCTCCTGGCTTTCTTGGCACTCCCCTTAGAATAAAAGGAGGGACTGCCGCTGGAAATAGGGAGGTGCCGAAAGCACCTCCAGAGAAGGGGGTGAGGGGGAGTCCCCTACACCCATAGTCATAGGAGAGGAGTAAGCCTCCTCTCCGGTTAGAGAAATATGGAGGGTCCCCTGCGTAAGCACAGGGGTGGGACCTCCATTTTTTCTGTGGAGCTGCCCGAGGGCATCTCCGTCGATGGAACAGGGGAAGTTGAGGGTTGGGGTTTTTTTGGTTGTTCCTCTATGGGCATGGTGACCCAATTTTTTCACAGGAAGCAATAGCTCATCACCCCTCACACTCCAAGAGGTGCTTACAGGCCTGGAAGAGCCAGGTGCCACCATTCAGGACCACCCATCCCGCCTGGTGGCCTGGTAGTCCATCAGCATGGCAGCTCCACCTTGAACATGGCGTAAAATTGATAGAGTGTGAAGAGGAAAGAGAAAGGGATGTGAGGAAGGTATGGGTGGGGATAAAGCAGGTTGTTAAAAAGCCCCCATCCAGGAACGGAGCTCAGGGTTTAGTAAACATTGTCCCCTCCCTCCCCAGCCCCGATCCGGGGCAGTTGGGTGAGAAGAAGGTCAGCATCTACCCTGTGAAATTAGAGGCTGACCAGAGAAAGTTGTGGGAGAGGTTGTATGAAAAGTGACAGAGTAGGGGAGAAATACAGGCTATGTGAAGGAAGGAAGGCTAAGTTAGGGCCGGACGGAGCGCATGATCCCGCCAGCACAGCATGGCTTTCGAAGGGAATGGTCATGCCCGACGAACCTTGTGGAATTCTTCCACTTTGTCTTCACTGAGCACGATCGGGACAAGGCGGTAGATGTGGTCTACTTAGACTTTCAGAAAGCCTTTGATAAGGTACCACACCACCACCTTCTCTGGAAAGTGTGAACGCTGGGCATAGATGGAAAAGTAGCCGGCTGGATAGAGAACTGGCTAAGTGGCAGACGGCAATGGGTGGTGGTGAATGGACAGGCTTCTGAGTGGGTGCCCGTTACTAGTGGGGTACATCAAGGTTCTGTCCTGGGACCAGAATGTCTACATGTTTACTGCAAAGTGTTCATAAAGAATTTTCGGTGAGCACAACTTAGCCGAAAAAGTGATGATTTTGGTGTTTGATGTTACTTGTTACTTGTTGTGAAGTTTCTCGGCAACGCTCCATTCACTGATGTGATTGCTCGTCGTAGCCGCCCTCAAACAATTTAGCACTTGTATTCTTGTCTAACAGTGCTATCTTCCAAGTTGTAACACTCCCTGAACAGGTGCATTTTCAGGGACTTCTTGAAGGACTTGATGTTGACACTTTCTTTCACAGTGACAGGTAGTTTGTTATAGAACCTCAGTGCACTCATTTTGAATGCTCTGAAGCCAAATTCATGGTTACACCGTGGCTCATTCAATTGGTGTAGTATGTTGCCCTGCTGAAGTGACATATTGGTATCTACATGGAAATCTACCAATAAGTCTCTCATATATTGAGGCTTTCCATGGTTCAAAGCCTGGTATACCATTACACACAGTTTATATATTATTCTTGCTTTAATTGGTAACCAATGCAGATCAATTAAGGCTGGAGTAATACTTTCAAGGATTGGCAAACCCTTTATCAGTCGTGCTGCTCTATTCATCATCAGTTGCAATTTCCGAAGCAAGTAGTTTGGCAGCACATAGTACAGAGAACTGCAATAGTCCAGTTTAGTGATCACGTGATTATGAATTAACATCTTTGTTGTTTTTGAATCAAGATACTTTCTAACAAAAGCAATGTTTCTCAGATGATAGGCACATATTCTCACAGACTGATTTATCTGGCTCTTGAATGACAGTTCACTATCAACCAGGACTCCCAGATCCTTCACTTCAGTATTTACAACCAATTCATTTCCGTTAATACTGAGCCTTTGAATGTCTAGTCTACCAAGGTCTGTTCTTCTGCCAACCAATAAACACTCAGTTTTCTGCTCATTTAATTTCAATTGTTTATGCTCGATCCATTTTCCAACATCCCATAACAGACTGCTAATTTTCTCCTCAGCATGCACTACATCATTCAGTGTTAGATAGAATTGAGTGTCATCACCACTTAAAATTTTTGAAAGTTCAATGGTATATATGCAAAAAAGTATCGGGCCTAATACACTTCCCTGAGGAACACCCCTCTCAAGAGGCTTAACTCCAGAGAATTCACTATGAATCTGCACACGATAAGTTCTGTTTGTAAGATAACTTTGCAGATAGGACAATGCATTATCTTCAATACCAATGGTTTTACAGTCATTTAATAGCAGCTCATGTACAACAGTGTCGAATGCAGCACTCAGATCAAGCAGAATTAGAAGACCGCACTTCCCATTGTCCATTCGCACGAGTAAATCATTTATCACAGAGCACAGTGTTGTTTCCATGGAGTAAAGTCTTCATTATGCTGACTGGCTGTCCGGAAGAGCATGTGTACACTCAAGTGATCCCATATCTGATCAAGGATTACACTTTCAATCACTTTTGACAGAAACGTTAAGTTTGAGACAGGCCTGAAAGAGCTTAAGCATTGCGAGTCTAGGCTTCCCTTGATTATCGGCTTTACGATCGCTTTCTTTTCTGACTGTGGAAATACATGATCATTTATGCTGCAGTTCACAATGTCAACAAAGATATCTAAAATTTTGTCAAAGTTATTACTATGCACTATTTCACGCACTGGCAGATGATCATTTTTACAGTGAGTTTGTTTAATCCTCGTAACAATGGATTTTAGAGTGTTCAAGTTTATCACAGTGAAGTCAGTTAATCTGGAATCAGGAGTTTCTGCTCTAACACTGTCATATATCACTATTTCACTAAAATTATTTACAATAGTATTTATTTTATTACAGAAGAAATCAGAAAAATTATTCGCCAATGTTGCGTCAGGAACACCTTCAGGTAATTTGTTTCCCTTCTTATTTCCTGTTAGGCTGTCAAGCACCACATATAATTTGTTCATATCTGATCCAGCCTCCACTGTTTTAGTCTTATAATATTCTTGTTTTCTCTTCACTATTACCTTTTGCTCAGCATTTCGAGCTCTTTTATATTGTTCTCTCGCCTCTTGTGTCCGTTTATGTCGCCAAAGTCTTTCATATTTCTTTTTTCCTGTTTAGCCCTTAGAGTATCTGCATTAAACCATGGTGCACTATCAAGTATAACTATATCCTTTTGAACAACCGGGCACATATCTTCATATTTTTCCTTCGCAACACTGTTGTACAAGTTTGTAAGACACGCGCTACATTCTGCTGTTTTTCTAGCATGAACACAATTATTATGTTTATTTACACTTAGTTCATTGTTAATCTCCGTTATTAGCAAATGTGGCTCAAAATTCCATTTGGACCTGTATGTGATTGTTTATGTGAGCCTTTGTTTGGTAACGATAGGTATAGTAAATGTAATAAGTTTATGTACCGGTGAAATACAGCATACTTCGTCAACATACAGTCCTTCTATCATATCACTGTCCTTATTAGTAAACACCAAGTCCAATGTATGACCACCTTCTAAAGTTGCACTATTTACTTTATTGATCATATTGAAAGAATCCATGAGATCCGCAAAGTTAGTAGCTTGGCGATCAGTAGGAACATCCACCCACAGGTTAAAATCACCAAAGATAAAAGTGTTCGCACTAACCATGTCAATAGTTTCCATATACAGTCTGAAATCATCCATAAATCATCCAGCTGTTGAGTGCGGACGGACGTGCGCAAAGCTCCCTACAAATTCTGTGTTTTGAATGATTTTTGTGAAACTTGAACACGATTTGTGAACAAAGAAAAGGAATTTAAGTTATTGTTGAAGCGAATGAGATATAAACGGACAGTATTATTTCGCCACAAAGACCCAAATTTTTGCCCCGTTTAAAAAAAAAAACCACTGCCATGGAGAGGTCTAGACAAAAGGTAAACAAAGACTCAAGATGGCGGAAGATGGACGCCATGGCGCTAACGTGAGTACGCTTAAAACCGAATGTAACAGCAAAAGAAATGCCACAAATAATAAGAAGGACATGGATAAAGATAACACTATCCCTAAAGGGAAGGCATATAAGTGCAGTGAATGTGATGAGTTGGTAAAAGAGAGTGACAAGGCCATAGAATGTGAAATATGTGTACTCTGGTTCCACACAAAATACGCTTCTGACAGCCTGTACCAAGTATTAACAGATGAACCAGACGAATGCCACTGGTACTGCCAAAACTGCAAAAGGGGGGCAAAAAAGCTCTACCAGAGTATAGTAGCAATGACAGGAGAAATACAGAAGGTAAATGAGAAAATAAACCAAGTGAGCCAAGAACTAAGCGATGTGAAGATGAACCTAGGAGAGAAAGTGGGGGAACTGAGTGACTCTTTAGAAGCCAGAATTCTTCGACTAGAGGAAACACAGCAGTGCTTAGAGGTAAACCCGCAACAGACAGGGCTTGGGAGATTAACTGAAGAACAGCTAATTGAGCAAATAGTCAGCAAAACAACTGACACAGTAACAAAATCATTGACTGACAAAGTAGATCTGAAATTGAATGAGAAGGAAGACCAAGAAGCTAGGAAATTCAACCTTATTATACATAATCTACCTGAGACAAACTCGAAGGAGGGTGACATAAACAGGGTAACCGAACTTATTCAGGAAGAGTTTAAACTTAAGATCAACATCAATAATGCACAAAGGATGGGAAAGCCAAACTGTGAACGTGCCCGACTACTCAAGATAACAATGGCCAGCTTAAGTGAGAGGAAGCAGATATTGATCAAGGCCAAAGAATTACGTAATAGCTCGCACCCTATCCACAACCAGATTTATATATGTCCTGATCTAACCAAGAAACAATTGGAGGAGTCAAAAAACTTGAGGGAACAACTGAAGGACCAATGAGTAAAACAACCAAACAAAAGGTGGATAATAAGAAAGGAAAAAGTGGTGGAAACAAGCGAACAGAACTAAGAATATCATATACCAATACAGATAACTCACTTATGAACAAATATGACAAGCTCTGTGCTTTAGTGAATGACAAGGAATATGATGTAATACTAATAACAGAAATTAAACCCAAACATAGGGAAGTGCCAGAGTTATCTGTTATGCAAATTCAGGGATACGATATATTCACCAGTGATTTATATGCAGAAAATACCAGAGGGACATGTATATATGTAAGATCTACACTTAATGCTAAACAGATCAAGCCACCAATGGACTCATTCCAAGACTGCACATGGGTAACTATACAGGGAAGTCACAACAACAACTTGCTTTTAGGGGTCATCTATAGATCTGGCTCGCCTCTACTTGCAACTACACGAGACACAGCGTTACATGATACTCTCAGGTGGGCAACTAACAAACGGAAAACTCATCTACTCATCACAGGAGATTTTAATCATCCGAGCATCACCTCAAACGCCGAACATAGAAAATCCAGACAATCCAGATTCGTTGAATGTGTACGAGATATATATTTACATCAGCACGTCACCCAGCCAACCAGATAGAGAAATGAGCAGACTCCAACATTGGATGATCTCGTGTTTAGTAATGAGCAAGGGATGATTGAACAACTAGTACATCATGAGCCACTAGGAGCAAGTGATCATGCCAGATTGGACTTCAAATTCATCTTCTGCACAACACCTCAGGAAAAGAAGAGGACAATATGGAACTATGAGCAGGCAGACTATGAAAAAATGAGAGAAGATCTAAGCATTGAATGGGACGAATTGCTTGCGGGCAAGTCGACACAAGAAGCCATTGATGTACTACAATCAAGAATCATGAAGGCAGTGAGAGATCATATACCAACAAAAAATTTAAAGAGTAAGAACAAACCACTATGGATGAACAAGGATGCCTTCCGCAAAGCTAGGAAAAAGTACCACGCATGGATAAGATATATGAATACAAAGAGCAAACTTGACTGGGTAGCTTACACAGAAGCTAGAAATTCAGCAACACATGCATCAAAGCAGGCCCGTAGGGAATTTGAAACAAAATTAGCAAAGGAGGCCAAGAACAATAACAAAGCCTTTTGGAACTATGTCAACAACTGCAGGAAAACTCGAACTGACGTAGGTGACCTTAAGGATACACATGGTAACTTTGTAAGTGACGATAAGGATAAAGCCGAAACACTAAATGAGCAATACTTTAAGACCTTTACACAAGAGGACAGAATTAACATTCCAGACTTTGAGCCTAAACCCCTCCAGTATGAGGCACTAGGAACAATAGAAATTACAGAGAGCATGATTTTTAAGCAACTGAATTCACTTTGAACTGATAAATCTCCGGGAAACGACTACCTACACCCTAGAGTTCTCAGAGAAGTAGCAAAGGAAATAACCAAACCTCTGACAGCAATATTCCAATCCAGCATCACCAACTCCAAGCTTCCAGAACAGTGGAGGGAAGCGAACATCACTCCCATTTACAAGAAGGGAAATAAGGCTGACCCAGCCAACTATCGCCCAGTATCTCTAACCTCAATAATATGCAAGATGCTAGAGAGAATTATCTCGGAGGCAATGATACAACATATCAAAGCCAATAATCTTAGATGTGCCCAACAACATGGTTTCTCTAAGGGAAAATCCACAGTAACAAATTTGACACAGTCCCACATGAAAGACTACTTAGAAAAGTGAAGTCACTTGGTATCGTCGGTGACCTCCTGCAGTGGATCGGTGGTTTTTTGGCGGAGCGTAGGCAAAGAGTGATAGTAAGTGGTACAGCATCATGTTGGAAACCAGTTACAAGTGGCATACCATAGGGATCTGTGATGGGCCCCCTTCTCTTTATGATATTTGTCAGTGATATACCTGACAAACTACAAAACTTCATATCGCACTTTGCAGATGACACAAAGATATATGCAGCTGTCCAAAACTGTGAAGGCAACTCCCATACTAACTGTTTACAGGCAGACTTGAAAATGCTACAAGAATGGTCAGTTAAAATGCAAATGAAGTTCCACCCTGATAAATGCAAAGTAATGCACATGGGAAATAGCAACCCCCAGCACAAGTACAAAATGACAAGAGATGATGGAACAGATCACACACTACAGAACACCACGGAAGAGAAGGACCTGGGAGTCCTTATTGATTGCAATCTAAGCTTTAGTAACCACGTCCAAGCTCAAGTCAACAAAGCCAACAAGATACTTGGGGCAATTAAGCATACATTCCAATATCTAGACAAAGATGCCTTTCTCCCCCTGTACAAGAGTCTTATTCGACCCCATCTGGAGTATGCATCAGTAACCTGGTCTCCAAAAACTAAAAGACAGAGATATGGTAGAGAGGGTACAGCGTAGAGCAACATGCATGGTTCACAGTATCTCTCATCTCTCCTATTCGGAGAGACTAAAAGCCCTTAATCTACCTACCCTATACTTTAGAAGACAGAGGTCAGATGTTATGCAACTATATAAGATTTCACATGGACACGACGAACTGCAAATAGGAAACCACTGTAAGCTGTGCGACAGGTCAATGTTTAATCCGGGTCTCTCGACTAACACAAGAGGACACTGCTTTAAATACCAAGTGCAGAGCTCGTCCGGTCCAAGAGCCAATTTCTTCCCGACAAGAGTCACTTCAATGTGGAACAAACTCTCAACAGAAACTGTAACCAGCAAAACTGTAAATATCTTTAAGTCAAGATTAGAAAAAGAATGGAAAAACCACAAAGACAGACCTACACAGTTATATATTCAAATATTGAAAAATCTGTTCTGCATACAACAACTAAAAACAACAGTACGGTCTCATTACCCAAGAGGGTACCTATCGACTGGGATTCAAGGTAAATAAATAAACTAACACTTGAACTCGGGGGTCTATAGATGACAATGAAAATACACTTTCTACCACCAATCTCGCAGCCCACCTGCATATGTTCAAAACTACCAAACCTCGCCGATTTACATTAATTTTTTTGACACTATTTCTAAGAAAAATCCCCACACCACCTCCTCTCTTATTGTTCCATGGAATGTGCATAAAAGTATGCGTCAAAGGAGTCATTTCACTGATCTTAGCTGTATCATGTTGGCCGAGCCATGTCTCAGTCACTGCTAATAAGTCATATTTATTATCATTAATCAGATCCCGAAATTCGAAAATTTTATTCCCCACTGACTGGACGTTTAACAACCCTCCCTTTATCTTGATTAGAGAACTAGAATCCATGATCAGTGAGATTACGCACCTTTTTTATCTCACTCAGAAGGATTGGACATTTTTGATCTGTACACGAGTGATTTAAGTCTTGTCTATTTGATCTCTCACAATTTATACATTTTTTTGCTTGTATCTGACACTTCTTTGACACATGTCTTCCTGCACACTTGTAACAAATAGGCGCCTCACCATTTCTCTTTGCATTGCACCTGTCCTCGGTGTGTCCAAATTTCTGACAAAAGAAACAAGCCAATGCATGATACCTGTCTCTAATTTTGTACACTCCCCATTGTAATTTCAATTTATCATTATATTTATATAAAGCCGCTCGCACTTCAGGATCACATTTAAAGATGTAGTGTTCTGTACCACCAGCCGCCGGTTTAATAAATAACAACTTAATCTTTGTTTCGACATTCGCAATGCTTTGCA
Source organism: Ceratothoa steindachneri (assembly GCA_963969495.1). NCBI lineage: Eukaryota > Metazoa > Arthropoda > Malacostraca > Isopoda > Cymothoidae > Ceratothoa > Ceratothoa steindachneri. The sequence goes on from OZ018329.1 coordinate 87,432,321, forward strand.
GACACTCATTTGGACACTCTTTCTTGGACTCCTCACCCTCACCCTTGGATTCTTTTTCAGAATGTTACAGAGCATCACTTTTGGTGTAATCTTGTTTACACTCTTAGTTTCAACATTCTGAACATCTCTTAGCCTATTTATCACATTGTTTAGGGATTCCACAGTGCCAAAGTTCATAACAATGTTCCCACCAGAGGTGAATTTTGAATCTTGAATTTGCACACCATTTAATATTAAGCTTCAGATATTTCAGCAGTTTTGCTTGTTGCTTTTTCATTTTCAGTTGTTGCCTTCAATACAAGCAGGTTCTTTCTTTTTCCTTCCCCTTGACAACACTTCCGACCATGCAGGCTCCGCACTAGGGCCAGAGTCAATTGACGTTTGAGTGGCATCAGCAGATAGGCCTATTGCACCAACAACATTTGTCACACCGTCATTGACTTCATTCAATTCTTGCTTCACTACTGATAGTTCACTGCTCAGTTCACTAAACTTATCCATGAAAGACTTCTTGATCTTCTCAAAACCATCTTTAAACATTTGTTCATGATTAATTTTCTTAAGGGCCTTAAATTCCGGTAGGCAAGTTGAACAGACCCATGAAACACTTTTGATATTAGCAGATTTTAGCCCCTCCAAAAACACACACTTTAGATGGTACCATGATTCGCAAGTACCACAGCCAATCCATTCGCTCTTATTATTTTTCTCTTTATCACTGTTACAGGTTCCACAAATATCGCCTGCACCTGAATCATCACTACTAGTTAAATACATTATTGTAATCACCATCTACAGTACTTATACCAGTACCCTTACTTTTTTATAAATATCTAATGTACATAAGAACATAAGAAAAGAAGGAGACTGCAAAAGACCATTCATGGCCTACACTTGGCAGCTCCTGTTCCAGTCAACACACAAAAGATTTCTTACCAGAGAAAAGTCATCAACATTGTCACCCTTTACAGGAGTTCGTCAGATCTAATCTACAATATACATAAAATGCATCCAGAGGATTATGTCCATTCATGCAACCGCAAAATAATCTCTCCACTCCTTAGAAAAATATATACATATGTACATAAAAAAGTCAGTCCCATCTAGCAGCTTCATTCATATATTTATCTAATCTATTCTTAAAACTACCCAGAGAGGAGGCTTCTATCACATGTCTAGTGAGCCTATTCCATTCATTTACCACATGATTTGTAAACCAATTCCTCCCAATCTCCTTCCTAAAACTATACTTATCAAGCTTAAACCCATTGCTACGTGTCCTCTCATGTTCACTAAGTATAAGAACCTTACCCAGATCCCCTTTATTATATCCTTTTACCCATTTGAAGACTTCAATCAATTCCCCTCTGACTCTTCTCCTTTCCAATGTATGTAGATTTAGTTTTCTGAGCCTTTCACCATAAGGTAAGTTCCTTAGCCCACCAATCATCTTTGTCATCCTTCTCTGCACAGACTCAAGCAAATCAATATCCTTCCTATAATATGGTGACCAAAATTGTACTGCATAGTCTAGATGAGGCCTAACTAGCGCCAGATACAGTTTTAGAATGACTTCAGCACTCTTATTGCTTACACTCCTCCTAATGAATCCCAATATCCTATTAGCTTTATTCTTAGCATTTAGGCATTGCTTTCTAGGATGAAGGTCTGAACTTACCAAAATACCCAAGTCCCTCTCACAATCGGTCCTCCCTAAATTTCTCCATTTAATTTATAACTATTCAGTGGATTATTTCTACCTATACTAAGTACACTACATTTGTCTATGTTAAACTTCATTTGCCATTTCTCAGCCCAATTGGACAGAATGGTCAATTCCTCCTGCATTACAACAGCATCAGAATCAGCCCTAATGGCCCGACCTAGCTTAGTATCATCAGCAAATTTACTCAGGTCACTACTTATACCTATGTCAAGATCATTAATATAAATTAAGAATAGCAAGGGACCCAAAACAGATCCTTGCGGAACTCCACTGCTAACACACCCCCACTCAGATTTAACTCCATCTATACTAACTCTTTGCTGTCTGTCACCAAGCCATGACTGAATCCACCTAAATATACTGCCATCGATCCCGTGTGCTTTAACTTTGCTCAGAAGCCGTAAGTGTGGCACTCGATCAAAAGCCTTACTAAAGTCCAAATATAAAATATCATAGTTTTCATCATTATCTGCTGCTTCATACACCTTACTATAAAAAGACAGCAAATTAGTCAGACAGGATTTACCCTTACTAAAGCCATGCTGTGATTCTTTTATCAACTTATGCTTATCCAAGTGATCCCTAATATTCCTTGCTATAATAGATTCCATCATTTTTCCTACCACTGATGTCAAACTTACTGGTCTGTAATTAGACATATTTGTTTTATCCCCTTTCTTAAATATAGGTATCACATTGGCTTTCTTCCATGCCACTGGCACAATGCCACTCTCCAATGATTTTCTAAAGATGCATGCTAGGGGCTTACTTAACACATCCTTACATTCTTTCAAAATTCTAGGAAAGACCTCATAACATAACATAACATAATTACACGGATGACAAAAGCCACAAGGGCCTATCAAAGGTCATCCGCCTCCGTCAAAACCCGCCCACAAAAAGCACCATCACCAGGGGAAGACAAAATCAAAGTCCCCCACAATATAATATAACGGATGACAAAAGCCACAAGGGCTCATCATAGGTCATCCGAGTCAAGCGGCCTCTTTTTCAAGGCACCCAAACTCCCAGGAAAACTACATCCAGAGGATTGCATCCAGAAACAAGGGTATCACCAATCAAGGCTTGTCAAGAACTAAATCATGCAGCTACTCTTAAATACATTTAGATTTGGACTACCTACTACCCTCTGCGGCAATTTGTTCCAGAAGTCTACCACTCTATTGGTGAAAAAATATTTTCTTAAATCCAACCTACACCCTTGCTTTTTAATTTTCAAGTGGTGACCTCTAGTCCGATTTCCATCATCTAACTCAAAAAACTTGCTAACATCCAATTTATCTATCCCGGAAAAAATTTTAAACAGCTCAATCATATCCCCTCTCACACACCTCCTTTCGAACGAGAACATATTTAATACCCTCAGTCTATCTTCATATTCAAGGTGCCTCAGGGAAGGAATAATCTTTGTTGCCCTCCGTTGCACTGACTCAAGAAGGTTAATATCGTGTCTAAAATGTGGGGACCATGCCTGTATACAGTACTCTAGATGTGGCCTAACATAAGAGTTATAGAGTTTAAGAATAACCTCCTTACTTTTGTAACTGACATTTCTCTTAATAAAACCCAGCACTCTATTTGCCCTATTTCTTGCTTCAATACACTGCTTAGAAAACCTTAATGACTTATCTATTACTACTCCTAGATCTTTCTCATCCTCTACTGAGCTCAGCCAATGCCCATCCATTTCATAGTTAAATTCTCTATTATCTTTTCCCATGTTAATAACTTTGCACTTATCAAGGTTGAAAGTCATTTGCCACTTATGTGCCCAGGATAACAATTTATTTAAGTCCCCCTGCACTTTAAAATTATCATCAATATCTTTAACTACAGCTGCTAATTTGGTATCATCCGCAAAAATTGACACTTTATTATTAACTGCCTCCCCAAGATCGTTTATATAGATGACAAATAATAATGGACCGAGAACTGATCCCTGAGGAACCCCACTGATAACATCCCTCCACTCTGACTTTACACCATTTAGCACTACCCTTTGCTTCCTGTCTTTCAGCCACTCAGCTATCCAATTTGAAACACCCCCACATATCCCAATCATTTTTAATTTATGAACTAGTCTCCTGTGTGGTACCTTATCAAATGCTTTACTAAAATCTAAGTAAATTATATCTACATTCTCTCCCTTATCTACTTGATCTGTTACAAACTCCAGAAAGTCTAGTAAGTTAGTCAAACATGATCTACCTGATCTAAACCCATGCTGAGCATCGCTGATTAACCCCTCCCTCTCTAGATGTTGGCAAATCCCTTTTTTAACTATTTTCTCAAGAATTTTACAGACTACAGGAGTTAGGCTAACCGGTCTAAAGTTATTTGGATCCTCTTTACTACCCTTCTTGAAAATGGGGACTACATTCGCTCTCTTCCAATCATCGGGTATTTCTCCATATTCCAATGACCTAGTATATAACTTGTCCAGAGCTATTGAGATACTTTCTACCCCTTCTTTAAGTATCCTAGAATGAATATTATCAGGGCCGGAGGCCTTGGTAGTATCTAAATCACCTATTAGTCCTTTTATCATCCTCCGATCCACACAAATGTTAGTAAACACCTCTTTCCCTGACCTATGAGTACTATACATAGGACTATTTTGTTTCTCTTTTGTAAATACTGATGCAAAATGACCATTTAGTACCTCAACTATTTCCTCATCAGTTTCTCTCACAAACCCTTCATATTTGATAGGTCCTATTTTAACTCTGCCACACTTGTTATTAATTTTATAGTAACTAAAGAACTTTCTAGGATCTTTGTTGCTATCCTGAGCTAATTTAATTTCTGACACCCTTTTGTTCTTCTTTATAATCTTATTTAACTCATTCCTAGCCATTCTATAATCACTTAAATTTTGAATATTATTTTCTACCTGTAATTTTTTATATGCCCTTTTCTTCTCTGAAATTTTTCTAGCTATCTCCTGATTCCACCATAATGGTTTCCTACTTTTGTTCCTAATGGCCTTCATTGGGATAGATTGTTCTTGGACTACATTTATTATATGCTTGAAAGTATCCCACATCCCATAAGCATTTTTACCTCTGAATTCTATATCCCAGTCTACCAAATTTAGCAAGCTTCGAAGTTTTACATAATCTCCCTTATGAAAATTTGGAACTTTTTCAGCATTCTCAGTTATTTTACCCTTCTCAATTCCCAAGTTAAAACGAACTATCTGATGGTCACTATTTCCCAATGCTTCCCCAACAGTCAATTCTTGAACTAAATGATCACTGTTAGAAAGTACTAAATCTAATATATTGTCCCCCCTCGTTGAATCGTTAACAAATTGATTCAAAAAATTATCCTCAAAGCATTCTATGAACCTGCCACTTGTTCTATCCCTACCTATCATATTTTCCCAGTCCACAGAGTTTAAGTTGAAGTCCCCAATAATAACTGCATCTGTTTCACATCCCTTACTTATTTCCCTTATCATTAGTTCATCTATATCATCAGTCTGCCCAGGTGGCCTGTAAAAAGCTCCCAAATGCACCATTCTATTTTTACTGAACCTAATATCTATCCAAAGTGACTCAACTCCATCCTGCTTTATTGAAGTATTTAAACTTGAAACAATGTTGTTTTTTATATAGATAATTATTCCTCCACCAATCCTACCTGTCCTTTGACTAATGTACATATTATAGCCCTGAAAATCAAATTCACTTATAGTGTCACTAAATTCTATTTCATTAACCCATGATTCAGTAACGCATAATATATCTATATCCTCATTGCTAATATAACTAAATAGCTCATCCTTCTTGTTTCTAAGACTACGAGCATTTGTATAGAAACAATTTAACCCCCCTATCCCTGAAGCACCTCTTGAAACTTGAATGACCTCACCTCTATCGCCTTGGAACCTATTTCTGTTATCTGCCAAGTCCATTCTACTTTCAGTACTATAATGTCCTCTCATAATTCCCTGACCACTATTAGTATCTAGTTTCCCGCCCGCAAAGACCTAATAACACGATCATACTCCTCCCACAACACATCTACCCCCCTCCTACTCAAATGCAGTCCATCCATCGCATACATTTCTTTCATTCCAACAAACCTATCCCACACATCCACAAACATGACACCTTCCATCTCACACATCCTCCTCACATAATCATTCAGCCCAATTGCACGAGACATCCATTCTACCCCAACATCCATTCTTGGAAGCACACCTGTCACAACACCTTTCATTCTACTTTCTTTCACCTTTTCAATCAACCTCTTGTACCTCTCACGTAACTCACATGCACCCACTTTCTTCACATCATTCACTCCTACATGTGTAATCACAACCGCATCCCTTGCACAGCCAGACACCAGTTCCTCATACCTATCAGACAGATCTCTCACTCCAGCACCCGGCAAACACACCCTCAAACCATTCAATCTACTTGCATTCAACTTCCTATCTAAATATCTAACTCGCGAATCACCCATCACAAGCACTTCAGTCAGACTCCTATTCCTAACCCCCACAGACCTAACTCCATCCCCACTCCTATTCTCATTCAAACTACCAGTCACTCGAACTCCACCCCCACCCCCATCAGTCATATCACTTCCAGTTACTTCCTCTCTTAGGGCACTGAATCTATTAGTCAAGCTAATAGGATCTGTGTCCCTCTGACTCACACACCTATTCTCCCCCTGGCTAACCACCTCAAAAGAGGCAACCCTATTCTCACAAAGAACAGGAGAAGCCTCCCTAGCTTCATGTTTCCTAACCACTCTCCACTGTCCCCCATCCTCACTAGGCCTATTTCTAACTAATCTAAGGGGGCTAACTTCACTATCACTAGAACTATCACATCCTACCTCCTCCACTGGCCCTCTACCTTCACCTGAAACATCTAACTGGCCTACCTCACCACCTAACCTATTCCCAGCTCTAGGCCTAACACTAAGTTCCCTCCTGAGCTCAGCAACTAACCCCTCCAGCCTACATATCCTGTCTAAATCCTGCCTTCTCATCCCCTCTAAATCTACAATGCATTCACGCAGCCCACATACAACACATGTATACCCCTCACCTAATACACCACAACCAATGCATACATTCCGACACTCATGCTCACTTTCATCCCCAAACTCCATCACTTATTCAAACAAAGAAAGAATTTAAGTAGCAATAAGAAATAAAAAAAGAAGAGCAACTTAGCTTTCGCTGATTGTGGTGAAAAAAAACAAAAAAACAAACAAACTATAGAAAAATCTGAAAAATAGATCAACAGACTGAGAGCTCTATAAAACACGTGCTACCTGTTGATTTTATCAATTTCCTTTGTCACTATCTCCTTTGTGATCAAGATATCCTTTAATTTCTCTTCATCATTACCCCGAAAGATCATTGACACCTCGGGTATATTTAGAGTATCCTCCTGTGTAAATACTGAGAGAAAAAAGTCATTTAGCATTCCAGCCATTGAGTCCCTATCACTCACTAATTCTCCATTGGAATCTATAAATGGGCCTATTTTATCTCTAACCTTAGTTTTGTATAATTGATAAAAACTTTTAGGATCTTCCTTTGCCCTATTTGCCACTTTAATTTCATAATTTCTCCTTGCTACTCTAACTAACTTTTTAACATATCTTGCTAGTTCATTATATCTCTGCCTTAAGTGATCCTCTCCATTTTTTATTTTCTTATAAATGCCCTTTTTAATGCCAATATAATGCTTAATTTTATCTGTCATCCATTTTGGGTCATTATTTTTAGTCCTAATATCCTTATAAGGAATGTTAATCATCTGATCTGTAATTAATTGCTCAATTATTCTTTCATACTCCTCTTCAATTGTAATCTCTTCCTCCTGGTGATTATTGTCTCCACTAACTGATATCATTGAATCTATTCCTGAATTGATTTCATGGCCTGGTTTCTGTACAACTGCCTCCAGGTAAGTCCTTAGCCCATTATAATTTGCTCTTCTAAAGTCAGGAATTTTAACATTGTTCATGCTACTATCAATACCATTCCATTTCATCTTGAATCTAATTTCACAATGGTCACTATTACCCAAATTTCCTCCAATCTCAGTATCCTTAATAACTTCTTCCCTATTTGTCAGAACTAAATCCAGTATATTATTACCTCTAGTGGGTTCGTTAATAATCTGCCTCAGAAAATTATCTTGGACAACATTCAAAAATTCCTCAGCCTCCTGATCACCCACAAGAGCTTCCCAGTCTATATTTCTGTAATTAAAATCACCCATTATACACACATGCTTACTTCTACATGCCCATTCAATCTCCTGCCACAGAAGATTTGAAGCTTCCTTAATAAAATACTCCGCTATATGCATATTATATTAAAATAGTATTTAGGATGACACATTGAAATTGGATGATAAGCAATTTACTATGTATATGAACTAACATAACATAACATAATTTCACGGATGACAAAAGCCACAAGGATTGAGTGTAGGGGAATCATTGGGAAACAGTGATCATCAGATGGTTCGGTTTAATTTGCAAATAGTTAAGGGTAGAACAACGACAAACTCCACGAAAATTCCAAATTTTTATAGGGGAGATTACGATAAATTACGCAGCATGCTAAATCAGATTAGGTGGGATATAGAATTCCATGGAAAGAATACTTATGAGATGTGGGATATTTTTAAGACTATATTAAACATGGTTCAGGAACAGTGTATTCCGATGAAGTCTATTAGGAAGAAATGTAGGAAACCATTATGGTGGAACCAAGAAATAGCTAATAAAGTTTCAGAGAAAAAAAGGGCATACCAGAGATTACAAAGTGAGAGTAGTTTAGATAATTTAAACCATTATAGGTCAACCAGAAATGAACTAAATAAGATTATTAAGAAGACCAAAAGGACAGCAGAAATTAATTTAGCTAAAAATAATAATAAAGATCCTAAAAAATTCTTTAGCTATTATAGAATCAATAATCAATCTAACAGTGATAAAATAGGGCCTATTAAATATGAAGAGGTTTTGAAAGAATCTGATGAGGAAATAGTAGAGGTCCTTAATGATCATTTTGCTTCAGTATTCACAGAAGAGAAACCAGTTAGATTAATTGATGATAATTCTAGGTCAAGGGAAGTAGTGATAAATTCTATTAATATAGACAGAGAAGAAATTAAAGGGCTTATAATTCAGTTAAATACTAGTAAGGCATCTGGCCCTGACAACATTCATTCTAGGATACTCAAAGAAGGTGTAGAAAGTATTGCAGTAGCTCTCGAGAAGATATTTATTAGATCACTAGAGTCTGGAGAAATACCAAATGATTGGAAATTGGCAAATGTAGTGCCAATTTTTAAAAAGGGAAGCAAAGAGGACCCAAATAACTTTAGACCAGTAAGCTTAACTTCTATAGTCTGTAAAATTCTTGAGAAGATGGTTAAGAAGGGAATTTCTGATCATCTAGAGAGTAGCAGGTTAATTAATGATGCTCAGCATGGTTTTAGAAAAGATAGATCGTGTTTAACTAATTTACTGGATTTTATGGATTATGTAACTAAAGAATTAGATAGGGGTGAGAAAGTTGATGTGATCTACTTAGATTTCAGCAAAGCTTTTGATAAGGTTCCACATAGAAGACTAGTTCATAAATTAAAGCTGCATGGGATATGTGGGAACGTTTTAAATTGGATAACTGAATGGCTGAAAAATAGGAAACAGAGAGTTGTACTGAATGGAGTGAGGTCAGAGTGGAGGAATGTTATTAGTGGCGTACCTCAGGGATCAGTTTTAGGCCCTTTATTATTTATAATCTATGTAAATGATCTTGGGCAAGGTGTAAATAGCAAAGTGTCAATTTTTGCTGATGACACTAAATTGGCAGCTGTAGTCAAAGAGGTTGAGGGTAGCTTTAAAGTGCAGGGTGACTTAGATAAGCTGTTAGCTTGGGCTCAGAAGTGGCAGATGACTTTTAACCTTAATAAATGCAAAGTTATTAACATGGGGAGAGATAATAGGGAATTTAGCTATGAGATGGATGGATATTGGCTTAATTCAGTTGAAGATGAGAAAGACTTAGGAGTGGTAGTAGATAGGTCACTGAAATTTTCAAAGCAGTGTATTGAGGCAAAAAATAGAGCAAATAGGGTGCTAGGTTACATTAAAAGAAACGTTAGCTACAAGAGTAAGGAGGTCATCCTTAAACTATACAACTCTTATGTCAGGCCACATTTAGAGTACTGTATACAGGCATGGTCACCACATTTTAGACATGATATAAACTTATTAGAGTCAGTACAAAGGAGGGCAACAAAAATAATACCATCCCTGAAGCACCTTCAATATGAAGATAGACTGAGGGTATTAAATATGTTTTCATTTGAAAGAAGGTGTGTGAGGGGAGATATGATTGAGCTTTTTAAAATCTTTTCTGGGATGGATAAATTAGATTTCAGCAAGTTATTTGAGTTAGAAGGTAGTAATAGAACTAGAGGCCACCACTTAAAGATTAAAAAACAGAGGTGCAGACTGGATGTTAGAAAATATTTTTTCACTAACAGAGTGGTGGATTATTGGAATAGTTTGCCACCTGAGACTGTAGACAGCCCAAACTTGAATGTTTTCAAGCGCAGATTGGATGATTATATGGGGATGGAGGGTTAATTTCTTACTTTTTGGTATGTGGATATGTTTCTTGACTCATTCCTGTGGATGCAGTTTCTTTTTATTGTATATTTTGGGGGATTTTGATTTTGTTTTTGACAGACTCCTATGGAGGCTTTAAATTATATATTGTAGATGCATGGTTGGACATTCCTATGGATTGTTAAATTGTATATTGTAGCTGCATGATCTGACAAAATCCTATGGATGCATTATATGGGTGGGATTTGATGGATACGGATGACCTTTGATAGGCCCTTGTGGCTTTTGTCATCCGTTAAATTATGTTATGTTATGTTATGTTATGTTAGGTCATCTGCATCCGTCAAAACCCACCCACAAAAAGCACCATCGCCAGGGAAAGACAATATCAAAGTCCCCGACAACATAATACAACAGATGACGGTAATACTTCAGATTCGTGGCGCACGGTAGATGGCGCTGTTAGTCGGCTACAATTTTGGGCTACAGCATATCTCTTATGACGTCAGACGGTGCCCCAGATATGACCAATCACGGCGTTATATTGTTTTGTTGTTTTGGGGATTTGTAACTTTTAGTTTGTATTATTTACTAAATATCTGTGCCTCTGCTTATTTCTAGTTTTTTCTAAGTTAGGTAAGGTTTCTTGATGTCTTTTATTGTTTTTTTTTTGTTTTCGTATATTTTGTATTGTTACGAACGATAACAGCTTCTTACTGGCAACGTCGTAGCTTATAACTATGACCCGTTTTGCTCTGCGTGCTCTACTTGTGCTTCGTCATTATTCGAATTTGGCTTTATTTTGCATAACCGCGAAAAACTTTTAGATTATCTAGAGGCTCATAAATTAATTAAGAAAACTATAAAATGCCCCAAATACAGTGCGAATTTACATTTTTCGGAAAATTTACTGTTTCGTTGTGATAAGTTCTATTTAAACGAAAACGGTAAACATTTTGCTGGCTATCTCGCAACCGCTCTTTTCGTGAAGAAATTTTCCAGTATCAAAGAGCGATTCCACGAATTTCTGCCCGCTTAAAGTTAGTATGGTTTGTCTTTAGGTTACGTTTTTTCTGCCAGTAAAAAGCTGCTCGTGGGGGAGTAAGCACTGCAGGGAGACCACCCTACGATGACCCTGAGTTTCAATCAATTGGGGGGGGGGTCTGGGGGGCGCAGCCCCCCATTATATACTCATATACCAAAAAATATTACGCCGATATTGTTCACATCCGACGCTACCGTCTGACGTCATAAGAGATATGCTGTAGCCCAAAATTGTAGCCGACTAACAGCGCCATCTACCGTGCGCCACGAATCTGAAGTGTTACCCAGATGACAAAAGCCACAAGGGCTCATCATAGGTCATCCAAGTCAAACAGCCTCTTTTTTAAGGCACCCAAACTCCCAAGAAAACTACATCCAGAGGATTGCGTCCAGAAACAAGGGTATCACCAATCAAGGCTTGTCAAGAACTGAATTATGCAGCTATAGATATATACAAACAATATTAATATATACAAAACTTAGGAACCATCACAACCTTCCCTCCCCATAAACTCATCCAACCTGCTCTTAAATACATTTAAATTTGGACTACCTACTACCCTCCGCGGCAATTTGTTCCAGAAGTCTACCACTCTATTGGTGAAAAATATTTTCTTAAATCCAACCTACACCCTTGCTTTTTAATTTTCAAGTGGTGACCTCTAGTCCGATTTCCATCATCTAACTCAAAAAACTTGCTAACATCCAATTTATCTAGCCCAGAAAAAATTTTAAACAGCTCAATCATATCCCCTCTCACACACCTCCTTTCGAACAAGAACATATTTAATAACCTCAGTCTATCTATATATTCAAGGTGCCTCAGGAAAGGAATAATCTTTGTTGCCCTCAGTTGCACTGACACAAGGAGGTTAATATCATGTCTAAAATATGGGGACCATATTTGTATACAGTACTCTAGATGTGGCCTAACATAAGAGTTATAGAGTTTAAGAATAACCTCCTTACTTTTGTAATGAAAACCATCACTATTTGCCCTATTTCTTGCTTTAATACACTGCTTAGAAAAGCTTAATGACTTATCTATTACTACTGCTAGATCTTTCTCATCCTCTACTGAGCTCAGCCAATGCCCATCCATTTCATAGTTAAATTCTCTATTATATTTTCCCATGTTAATAACTTTGCACTTATCAAGGTTGAAAGTCATTTGCCACTTATGTGCCCAGGATAACAATTTATTTAAATCCCCCTGCACTTTAAAATTATCATCAATATCTTTAACTACAGCTGCTGAAAACTAATATGCGATAAGACTTTATAATTTTGAAATGAGTCCTGAAGATTGGTTTGAATACACTGAAAATATATACCAGTAATAAACTGTGTATATTACAGATGTTCCGAGTACTCGGCATCAGCACCGGCATCGGCTAGAATCGGCCAAATTTGTGAGAATAGGCATCGGCAAAATTTTGCCGATTCTTCGTCAAAATTTTAGCTTTTATACAGTTTTGGTGGCTGAATTGGGACAGACAACATAATTTGTGTTACTAGTTACTACAGCTTTATTAAGTAACACCTTTATTGTTTAATTCTGGTCAGATTATAGTATATGCTTTCAGGGATGCTTGTATAATAATTTATGTTTGATCTCATTGTCATTTTCATTATTCTATATATTTCAATCATTAATTTAAATATAAAATATTCATTATTTTTTCTAGAGAATGATAATTTGCTTGGCTAAACTTTGATGTTAACCAGGTAATAAATTTTTCACTAAAATTTAATATTGCGTGACTCATGACAGAGGCTTCGGCGCAGAAGTAAAAGCGCCGGCTCTCTCAGTTCTCTCAAAAGGGTCAACTTTCACGTATTCATAACTAAAGGCGTTCTGGACGTCTTTTTCAATAAATTCATTGTTACAAGAGAAAGTTAACGATAGCTTACCCAAAATACTAACAAGAGGAATAAGCTACTCCAGACGGCAACGATATTCTCTGGAATGAAATATCATAAATCCCTGGATACAGTATTAGTCCTTTTCCCAACGTAAGCCAATCATTTATCATTCTCTTTGCTCATGTTAAGTTTAACTCATTAAAAGTTCTTATACTTGGACGAAAGTAGCAAGCTACAGTGATATAATTACTAAAAAGTTTAAAAAATACTCAACCATATGATTTTTTCAAATAAATGTGGTTTCAATGATTAGTATTTTGTCTTTGGAATTTTAAGTCCTATATAGCGGCTCATCTACTCAGGGACGTTTCATGGTGTTCATTATCCATGGACATTGTCCATTTATCATGATATACTGGCTTCGTGTCAAAATGTATAAAGAAACTAAAAGAGATGAAACAGTGGATCCGAATGGCTTCAATCCGAAACAAGATAAAGCACTAACTAATAAAAAGAAAAGTGTAAATATACTAACAAAATGTTTAAAAAAACGAAGTAAAAAGTAAAAGGAAAGCAGTGAGTTGAGAAAAAATAAAACAAAAATGCTAAAGAAAATGAAAAAAACACTAAAATAAAAGAACTTTGGCCAATAGCCATATCAAATATCTAGTATATAAGAAATGTGAAAAAAGAAATAATAATAATAATAATAAGAGGGTCAAAACTTAAAATTGAAACAAATGGCGTTCGGGAGGTGCCGTTGGAAAGGTTATACTTTAACACTCAACTAAACTATAAAAAGTAAACTAACACACCTAACATGCTGACACAAACTTCTCTTCAGAGTGATTTTCAATCAGAATTCTTGTCAGTGAATATAAAAATCTTAGGTTTAGTAACGAAATAAGGATGTAAAAAGCAATATAGGTGGTCATAGCCCTAAATACATCGGCGAAGAGACGCCTGTTTTAACCAAGAACAAAGTTAATCCCGCTGCATAAGCAGTATTGACTATTTTTAATTTACGTAGTTTACCTTAGGTATTTGAAGAGGCCTAAATTTCATCTCTAAAGTTGTTAGCACGAAAACCAAGTTAGCGAAAAGTTCCC
>OZ018329.1:88051708-88229900 GCA_963969495.1 Ceratothoa steindachneri
GTCTCCGATTATAAGTAATATTAGGCAAAAACATGCAGAAACGCCTAGTTTTGACATTCAATCGATTTCTTCAAAAAAGCTTGAAAAACGTCAGTTTTAAGAAAATAAACCGTTTTTCAAACTTATCCATTCAAAGTCTCCGATTATAAGTAATATTAGGCAAAAACATGCAAAAAAAAAAAAAAAAGCTTGAAAAACGTCAGTTTTGAGAAAATAAACCGTTTTTCAAACAGAGCAAGTTATTGCTCTCGAATCTAAGTAATATTAACCAAAACCTGGGAAAATGGCCGTTTTTAAGGTTTGATCCATTTTCTAAAAAAAGATTGAAAAACGGGAGTTTTTTGGATGATGCAACTATCTTCAAACCTATCCAATTGAGGTCTCCAATTATAAGTAATATTAGGCAAAAACATGGAAAAACGGTCAGTTTTGAGATTCGATCGATTTCATAAAAAAAGCTCGAAAAACGTCGGTTTTGGAAAAATAAACCGTTTTTCAAACTTAGCAAGTTATTGCTTTCGAATCTAAGTAATATAAACCAAAACCTGGAAAAACGGCCGTTTTTAAGGTTTGATCCATTTTCTAAAAAAAGATGGAAAAACGGGAGTTTTTTTGATAATGCATATATGTTCAAACTTATTCAATTAAGGTCTCCGATTATAAGTAATATTAGGCAAAAACATGCAGAAACGCCTAGTTTTGACATTCAATCGATTTCTTCAAAAAAGCTTGAAAAACGTCAGTTTTGGGAAAATAAACCTTTTTTCAAACTTAGCAAGTTACTGCTCTCGAATCTAAGTAATATTAACCAAAACCTGGAAAAACGGCCGTTTTTAAGGTTTGGTCCATTTTCTAAAAAAGCTTGAAAAACGTCAGTTTTAAGAAAATAAACCGTTTTTCAAACTTAGCAAGTTATTGGTCTCGAATCTAAGTAATATTAACCAAAACTTGAAAAAACGGCCGTTTTTAAGGTTTGATCCATTTCCTAAAAAAGATTGAAAAACGGGAATTTTTGAATAATGCAAATATCTTCAAACTTATCCAATTAAGGTCTCCGATTATAAGGAATATTAGGCAAAAACATGCAAATACGGCCAGTTTTGAGATTCGAGCGATTTCTTAAAAATAGCTTGAAAAACGTACGTTTTAAGAAAATAAACCGTTTTTCAAACTTAGCAAGTTATTGCTCTCGAATCTAAGTAATATTAAGCAAAACCTGGAAAAACGGCCGTTTTTAAGGTTTGATCCATTTCCTAAAAAAGATTGAAAAACGGGAGTTTTTAGGATAATGCAAATATCTTCAAACTTATCCAATTAAGTTCTCGGATTATAAGTCATATTAGGCAAAAACATGCAAAAACGGCCAGTTTTGAGATTCAATCGATTTCTTCAAAAAAGGTTAAAAAACGTCAGTTTTGGGAAAATGAACCGTTTTTCAAACTTAGCAATTACTGCTCTCGAATCTTAGTAATATTAACCAAAACCGGGAAAAACGGCCGTTTTTAAGGTTTGATCCATTTTCTAAAAAAGATTGAAAAACGGAAGTTTTTTGGATAATGCATATATGTTCAAACTTATCCATTTAAAGTCTCCGATTATAAGTAATATTAGGCAAAAACATGCAAAAACGCCTATTTTTGACATTCAATCGATTTCTTCAAAAAAGCTTGAAAAAACGTCAGTTTTGGGAAAATAAACCGTTTTTCAAACTTAGCAAGTTACTGCTCTCGAATCTAAGTAATATTAACCAAAACCTGGAAAAACGGCCGTTTTTAAGGTTTGGTCCATTTCCTAAAAAAGCTTGAAAAACGTCGGTTTTAAGAAAATAAACCGTTTTTCAAACTTAGCAAGTTATTTGTCTCGAATCTAAGTAATATCAACCAAAACCTGGAAAAACGGCCGTTTTTAAGGTTTGATCCATTTCCTAAAAAAGATTGAAAAACGGAGTTTTTGGATAATGCAAATATCTTCAAACTTATCCAATTAAGTTCTCGGATTATAAGTCATATTAGTCAAAAACATGTAAAAAACAGCCAGTTTTGAGATTCAAGCGATTTCTTAAAAAAAGCTTGAAAAACGTCAGTTTTGAGAAAATACACCGTTTTTCAAACTTAGCAAGTTATTGCTCTCGAATCTAAGTAAAATTAAGCAAAACCTGGAAAAACGGCTGTTTTTAAGGTTTGATACATTTCCTAAAAAAGATTGAAAAACGGGAGTTTTTTGGATAATGCATATATGTTCAAACTTATCCATTTAAGGTCTCCGATTATAAGTAATATTAGGCAAAAACATGCAAAAACGGTGAGTTTTGAGATTCAATCGATTTCTTCAAAAAAGCTTGAAAAACGTCAGTTTTAAGAAAATAAACCGTTTTTCAAACTTAGCAAGTTATTGGTCTCGAATATAAGTAATATTAACCAAAACCTGGAAAAACGGCCGTTTTTAAGGTTTGATCCATTTCCTAAAAAAGATTAAAAAACGGGAGTTTTTTGGATAATGCAAATATGTTCAAACTTATCCATTTAAGGTCTCCGATTATAAGTAATATTAGTCAAAAACATGCAAAAACAGCCAGTTTTGAGATTCGAGCGATTTCTTCAAAAAAAGCTTGAAAAACGTCAGTTTTAAGAAAATAAACCGTTTTTCAAACTTAGCAAGTTATTGGTCTCGAATCTAAGTAATATTAACCAAAACCTGGAAAAACGGCCGTTTTTAAGGTTTGATCCATTTCCTAAAAAAGATTGAAAAACGGGAGTTTTTAGGATAATGCAAATATCTTCAAACTTATCCAATTAAGTTCTCGGATTATAAGTCATATTAGGCAAAAACATGCAAAAACGGCCAGTTTTGAGATTCAATCGATTTCTTCAAAAAAGGTTAAAAAACGTCAGTTTTGGGAAAATGAACCGTTTTTCAAACTTAGCAGGTTACTGCTCTCGAATCTAAGTAATATTAACCAAAACCTGGAAAAACGGCCGTTTTTAAGGTTTGGTCCATTTCCTAAAAAAGCTTGAAAAACGTCAGTTTTAAGAAAATAAACCGTTTTTCAAACTTAGCAAGTTATTTGTCTCGAATCTAAGTAATATTAACCAAATCTAGAAAAACCGCCGTTTTTAAGGTTTGATCTATTTCCTTAAAAAAGATTGAAAAACGGATGTTTTTTGAATAATGCAAATATCTTTAAACTTATCCATTTAAGGTCTCCGATTTTAAGTAATATTAGTCAAAAACTTGCAAAAACAGCCAGTTTTGAGATTCAAGCGATTTCTTAAAAAAAGCTTGAAAAACGTCAGTTTTGAGAAAATAAACCGTTTTTCAAACTTAGCAAGTTATTGCTCTCGAATCTAAGTAATATAAACCAAATCTAGAAAAACCGCCGTTTTTAAGGTTTGATCTATTTCCTTAAAAAAGATTGAAAAACGGATGTTTTTTGAATAATGCAAATATCTTTAAACTTATCCATTTAAGGTCTCCGATTATAAGTAATATTATGCAAAAACATGCAAAAACGGCTAGTTGTGAGATTCAATCCATTTCTTCAAAAAAGCTTGAAAAACGTCAGTTTTAAGAAAATAAACCGTTTTTCAAACTTAGCAAGTTATTGGTCTCGAATCTAAGTAATATTAAGCAAAACCTGGAAAAACGGTCGTTTTTAAGGTTTGATCCATTTCCTAAAAAAGATTGAAAAACAGGAGTTTTTTGGATAATGCATATATGTTCAAACTTATCCATTTAAGGTCTCCGATTATAAGTAATATTAGTCAAAAACATGCAAAAACAGCCAGTTTTGAGATTCGAGCGATTTCTTAAAAAAAGCTTGAAAAACGTCAGTTTTAAGAAAATAAACCGTTTTTCAAACTTAGCAAGTTATTGGTCTCGAATCTAAGTAATATTAAGCAAAACCTGGAAAAACGGCAGTTTTTAAGGTTTGATCCATTTCCTAAAAAAGATTGAAAAACGGGAGTTTTTTGGATAATGCATATATGTTCAAACTTATCCATTTAAGGTCTCCGATTATAAGTAATATTAGGCAAAAACATGCAAAAACGGCCAGTTTTGAGATTCCATCGATTTCTTCAAAAAAGCTTGAAAAACGTCAGTTTTAAGAAAATAAACCGTTTTTCAAACTTAGCAAGTTATTGGTCTCGAATCTAAGTAATATTAAGCAAAACCTGGAAAAACGGCCGTTTTTAGGGTTTGATCCATTTCCTAAAAAAGATTAAAAACGGAAGTTTTTTGGATAATGAATATATGTTCAAACTTATCCATTTAAGGTCTCCGATTATAAGTAATATTAGTCAAAAACATGCAAAAACAGCCAGTTTTGAGATTCGAGCGATTTCTTCAAAAAAGCTTGAAAAACGTCGGTTTTAAGAAAATAAACCGTTTTTCAAACTTAGCAAGTTATTGGTCTCGAATCTAAGTAATATTAACCAAAACTTGGAAAAACGGCCGTTTTTAAGGTTTGATCCATTTCCTAAAAAAGATTGAAAAACGGGAGTTTTTAAATAATGCAAATATCTTCAAACTTATCCAATTAAGGTCTCCGATTATAAGTAATATTAGGCAAAAACATCCAAAAACGGCCTGTTTTGACATTCAATCGATTTCTTCAAAAAAGCTTGAAAAACGTCAGTTTTAAGAAAATAAACCGTTTTTAAAACTTAGCAGGTTATTGCTCTCGAATCTAAGTAATATTAACCAAAACCTGGAAAAACGGCCGTTTTTAAGGTTTGATCCATTTTCTACAAAAAGATAGAAAAACGGGAGTTTTTTTGATAATGCATATATGTTCAAACTTACCCAATTAAGGTCTCCGATTATAAGTAATATTAGGCAAAAACATGCAAAAAAAAAAAAAAAAAGCTTGAAAAACGTCAGTTTTGAGAAAATAAACCGTTTTTCAAACAGAGCAAGTTATTGCTCTCGAATCTAAGTAATATTAACCAAAACCTGGGAAAATGGCCGTTTTTAAGGTTTGATCCATTTTCTAAAAAAAGATTGAAAAACGGGAGTTTTTTGGATGATGCAACTATCTTCAAACCTATCCAATTGAGGTGTCCAATTATAAGTAATATTAGGCAAAAACATGGAAAAACGGTCAGTTTTGAGATTCGAGCGATTTCTTAAAAAAAAGCTTGAAAAACGTCAGTTTTAAGAAAATAAACCGTTTTTCAAACTTAGCAAGTTATTGGTCTCGAATCTAAGTAATATTAAGCAAAACCTGGAAAAAAGGCCGTTTTTAAGGTTTGATCCATTTCCTAAAAAAGATTGAAAAACGGGAATTTTTGAATAATGCAAATATCTTCAAACTTATCCAATTAAGGTCTTCTATTATAAGGAATATTAGGCAAAAACATGCAAATACGGCCAGTTTTGAGATTCGAGCGATTTCTTGAAAATAGCTTAAAAAACGTACGTTTTAAGAAAATAAACCGTTTTTCAAACTTAGCAAGTTATTGCTCTCAAATCTAAGTAATATTAACCAAAACCTGGAAAAACGGCCGTTTTTAAGGTTTGATCCATTTCCTAAAAAAGATTGAAAAACGGGAGTTTTTTGGATAATGCATATATGTTCAAACTTATCCATTTAAGGTCTCCGATTATAAGTAATATTAGGCAAAAACATGCAAACACGGCCTGTTTTGACATTCAATCGATTTCTTCAAAAAAGCTTGAAAACGTCAGTTTTAAGAAAATAAAACGTTTTTCAAACTTAGCAAGTTATTCCTCTCGAATCTAAGTAATATTAACCAAAACCTGGAAAAACGGCCGTTTTTAAGGTTTGATCCATTTCCTAAAAAAGATTGAAAAACGGGAGTTTTTAGGATAATGCAAATATCTTCAAACTTATCCAATTAAGTTCTCGGATTATGAGTCATATTAGGCAAAAACATGCAAAAACGGCCAGTTTTGAGATTCAATCGATTTCTTCAAAAAAGGTTAAAAAACGTCAGTTTTGGGAAAATGAACCGTTTTTCAAACTTAGCAAGTTACTGCTCTCGAATCTTAGTAATATTAACCAAAACCTGGAAAAACGGCCGTTTTTAAGGTTTGATCCATTTCCTAAAAAAGATTGAAAAACGGGAGTTTTTTGGATAATGCATATATGTTCAAACTTATCCATTTAAGGTCTCCGATTATAAGTAATATTAGGCAAAAACATGCAAAAACGGCCTGTTTTGACATTTAATCGATTTCTTCAAAAAAGCTTGAAAAACGTCAGTTTTAAGAAAATAAACCGTTTTTCAAACTTAGCAAGTTATTGGTCTCGTATCTAAGTAATATTAAGCAAAACCTGGAAAAACGGCCGTTTTTAAGGTTTGATCCATTTCCTAAAAAAGATTGAAAAACGGGAGTTTTTTGGATAATGCATATATGTTCAAACTTATCCATTTAAGGTCTCCGATTATAAGGAATATTAGGCAAAAACATGCAAATACGGCCAGTTTTGATATTCAATCGATTTCTTAAAAATAGCTTGAAAAACGTACGTTTTAAGAAAATAAACCGTTTTTCAAACTTAGCAAGTTATTGCTCTCAAATCTAAGTAATATTAACCAAAACCTGGAAAAACGGCCGTTTTTAAGGTTTGATCCATTTCCTAAAAAAGATTGAAAAACGGGAGTTTTTTGGATAATGCATATATGTTCAAACTTATCCATTTAAGGTCTCCGATTATAAGTAATATTAGGCAAAAACATGCAAACACGGCCTGTTTTGACATTCAATCGATTTCTTCAAAAAAGCTTGAAAACGTCAGTTTTAAGAAAATAAACCGTTTTTCAAACTTAGCAAGTTATTCCTCTCGAATCTAAGTAATATTAACCAAAACCTGGAAAAACGGCCGTTTTTAAGGTTTGATCCATTTCCTAAAAAAGATTGAAAAACGGGAGTTTTTAGGATAATGCAAATATCTTCAAACTTAGCCAATTAAGTTCTCGGATTATAAGTCATATTAGGCAAAAACATGCAAAAACGGCCAGTTTTGAGATTCAATCGATTTCTTCAAAAAAGGTTAAAAAACGTCAGTTTTGGGAAAATGAACCGTTTTTCAAACTTAGCAAGTTACTGCTCTCGAATCTTAGTAATATTAAGCAAAACCTGGAAAAACGGCCGTTTTTAAGGTTTGATCCATTTCCTAAAAAAGATTAAAAAACGGGAGTTTTTTGGATAATGCATATATGTTCAAACTTATCCATTTAAGGTCTCCGATTATAAGTAATATTAGTCAAAAACATGCAAAGACAGCCAGTTTTGAGATTCGAGCGATTTCTTAAAAAAAAGCTTGAAAAACGTCAGTTTTAAGAAAATAAACCGTTTTTCAAACTTAGCAGGTTATTGGTTTCGAATCTAAGTAATATTAAGCAAAACCTGGAAAAACGGCCGTTTTTAAGGTTTGATCCATTTCCTAAAAAAGATTGAAAAACGGGAATTTTTGAATAATGCAAATATCTTCAAACTTATCCAATTAAGGTCTTCTATTATAAGGAATATTAGGCAAAAACATGCAAATACGGCCAGTTTTGAGATTCGAGCGATTTCTTGAAAATAGCTTAAAAAACGTACGTTTTAAGAAAATAAACCGTTTTTCAAACTTAGCAAGTTATTGCTCTCAAATCTAAGTAATATTAACCAAAACCTGGAAAAACGGCCGTTTTTAAGGTTTGATCCATTTCCTAAAAAAGATTGAAAAACGGGAGTTTTTTGGATAATGCATATATGTTCAAACTTATCCATTTAAGGTCTCCGATTATAAGTAATATTAGGCAAAAACATGCAAACACGGCCTGTTTTGACATTCAATCGATTTCTTCAAAAAAGCTTGAAAACGTCAGTTTTAAGAAAATAAA
Organism: Ceratothoa steindachneri; assembly: GCA_963969495.1. NCBI lineage: Eukaryota > Metazoa > Arthropoda > Malacostraca > Isopoda > Cymothoidae > Ceratothoa > Ceratothoa steindachneri. The sequence goes on from OZ018329.1 coordinate 88,059,562, forward strand.
CCGTTTTTCAAACTTAGCAAGTTATTCCTCTCGAATCTAAGTAATATTAACCAAAACCTGGAAAAACGGCCGTTTTTAAGGTTTGATCCATTTCCTAAAAAAGATTGAAAAACGGGAGTTTTTAGGATAATGCAAATATCTTCAAACTTATCCAATTAAGTTCTCGGATTATGAGTCATATTAGGCAAAAACATGCAAAAACGGCCAGTTTTGAGATTCAATCGATTTCTTCAAAAAAGGTTAAAAAACGTCAGTTTTGGGAAAATGAACCGTTTTTCAAACTTAGCAAGTTACTGCTCTCGAATCTTAGTAATATTAACCAAAACCTGGAAAAACGGCCGTTTTTAAGGTTTGATCCATTTCCTAAAAAAGATTGAAAAACGGGAGTTTTTTAGATAATGCATATATGTTCAAACTTATCCATTTAAGGTCTCCGATTATAAGTAATATTAGGCAAAAACATGCAAAAACGGCCAGTTTTGACATTCAATCGATTTCTTCAAAAAAGCTTGAAAAACGTGCGTTTTAAGAAAATAAACCGTTTTTCAAACTTAGCAAGTTATTGGTCTCGAATATAATAATATTAACCAAAACCTGGAAAAACGGCCGTTTTTAAGGTTTGATCCATTTCCTAAAAAAGATTAAAAAACGGGAGTTTTTTGGATAATGCATATATGTTCAAACTTATCCATTTAAGGTCTCCGATTATAAGTAATATTAGTCAAAAACATGCAAAGACAGCCAGTTTTGAGATTCGAGCGATTTCTTAAAAAAAAGCTTGAAAAACGTCAGTTTTAAGAAAATAAACCGTTTTTCAAACTTAGCAGGTTATTGGTTTCGAATCTAAGTAATATTAAGCAAAACCTGGAAAAACGGCCGTTTTTAAGGTTTGACCCATTTCCTAAAAAAGATTGAAAAACGGGAATTTTTGAATAATGCAAATATCTTCAAACTTATCCAATTAAGGTCTTCTATTATAAGGAATATTAGGCAAAAACATGCAAATACGACCAGTTTTGAGATTCGAGCGATTTCTTGAAAATAGCTTAAAAAACGTACGTTTTAAGAAAATAAACCGTTTTTCAAACTTAGCAAGTTACTGCTCTCGAATCTAACTAATATTAACCAAAACCTGGAAAAACGGCCGTTTTTAAGGTTTGGTCCATTTCCTAAAAAAAGCTTGAAAAACGTCAGTTTTAAGAAAATAAACCGTTTTTCAAACTTAGCAAGTTATTTGTCTCGAATCTAAGTAATATTAACCAAAACCTGGAAAAACGGCCGTTTTTAAGGTTTGATCCATTTCCTAAAAAAGATTGAAAAACGGGAGTTTTTGGATAATGCAAATATCTTCAAACTTATCCAATTAAGTTCTCGGATTATATGTCATATTAGGCAAAAACATGCAAAAACAGCCAGTTTTGAGATTCAAGCGATTTCTTAAAAAAAGCTTGAAAAACGTCCGTTTTGAGAAAATAAACCGTTTTTCAAACTTAGCAAGTTATTGCTCTCGAATCTAAGTAATATAAACCAAAACCTAGAAAAACCACCGTTTTTAAGGTTTGATCTATTTCCTTAAAAAAGATTGAAAAACGGATGTTTTTTGGATAATGCAAATATCTTTAAACTTATCCAATTAAGGTCTCCGATTATAAGTAATATTATGCAAAAACATGCAAAAACGGCTAGTTGTGAGATTCAATCCATTTCTTCAAAAAAGCTTGAAAAACGTCAGTTTTAAGAAAATATACCGTTTTTCAAACTTAGCAAGTTATTGGTCTCGAATCTAAGTAATATTACGCAAAACCTGGAAAAACGCCCGTTTTTAAGGTTTGATCCATTTCCTAAAAAAGATTGAAAAACAGGAGTTTTTTGGATAATGCATATATGTTCAAACTTATCCATTGAAGGTCTCCGATTTTAAGTAATATTAGGCAAAAACATGCAAAAACGGCCAATTTTGACATTCAATCGATTTCTTCAAAAAAGCTTGAAAAACGTCAGTTTTAAGAAAATAAACCGTTTTTCAAACTTAGCAAGTTATTGGTCTCGAATATAAGTAATATTAACCAAAACCTGGAAAAACGGCCGTTTTTAAGGTTTGATCCATTTCCTAAAAAAAGATTAAAAAACGGGAGTTTTTTGGATAATGCATATATGTTCAAACTTATCCATTTAAGGTCTCCGATTATAAGTAATATTAGTCAAAAACATGCAAAAAAGCCAGTTTTGAGATTCGAGCGATTTCTTAAAAAAAGCTTGAAAAACGTCAGTTTTAAGAAAATAAACCGTTTTTCAAACTTAGCAAGTTATTGGTCTCGAATCTAAGTAATATTAAGCAAAACCTGGAAAAACGGCAGTTTTTAAGGTTTGATCCATTTCCTAAAAAAGATTGAAAAACGGGAGTTTTTTGGATAATGCATATATGTTCAAACTTATCCATTTAAGGTCTCCGATTATAAGTAATATTAGGCAAAAACATGCAAAAACGGCCAGTTTTGACATTCAATCGATTTCTTCAAAAAAGCTTGAAAAACGTCAGTTTTAAGAAAATAAACCGTTTTTCAAACTTAGCAAGTTATTGGTCTCGTATCTAAGTAATATTAAGCAAAACCTGGAAAAACGGCCGTTTTTAGGGTTTGATCCATTTCCTAAAAAAGATTAAAAAACGGAAGTTTTTTGGATAATGAATATATGTTCAAACTTATCCATTTAAGTTCTCGGATTATAAGTCATATTAGGCAAAAACATGCAAAAACAGCCAGTTTTGAGATTCAAGCGATTTCTTAAAAAAAGCTTGAAAAACGTCCGTTTTGAGAAAATAAACCGTTTTTCAAACTTAGCAAGTTATTGCTCTCGAATCTAAGTAATATAAACCAAAACCTAGAAAAACCACCGTTTTTAAGGTTTGATCTATTTCCTTAAAAAAGATTGAAAAACGGATGTTTTTTGGATAATGCAAATATCTTTAAACTTATCCAATTAAGTTCTCGGATTATAAGTCATATTAGGCAAAAACATGCAAAAACAGCCAGTTTTGAGATTCAAGCGATTTCTTAAAAAAAGCTTGAAAAACGTCCGTTTTGAGAAAATAAACCGTTTTTCAAACTTAGCAAGTTATTGCTCTCGAATCTAAGTAATATAAACCAAAACCTAGAAAAACCACCGTTTTTAAGGTTTGATCTATTTCCTTAAAAAAGATTGAAAAACGGATGTTTTTTGGATAATGCAAATATCTTTAAACTTATCCAATTAAGGTCTCCGATTATAAGTAATATTATGCAAAAACATGCGAAAACGGCTAGTTGTGAGATTCAATCCATTTCTTCAAAAAAGCTTGAAAAACGTCAGTTTTAAGAAAATAAACCGTTTTTCAAACTTAGCAAGTTATTGGTCTCGAATCTAAGTAATATTACGCAAAACCTGGAAAAACGGCCGTTTTTAAGGTTTGATCCATTTCCTAAAAAAGATTGAAAAACAGGAGTTTTTTGGATAATGCATATATGTTCAAACTTATCCATTGAAGGTCTCCGATTTTAAGTAATATTAGGCAAAAACATGCAAAAACGGCCAATTTTGACATTCAATCGATTTCTTCAAAAAAGCTTGAAAAACGTCAGTTTTAAGAAAATAAACCGTTTTTCAAACTTAGCAAGTTATTGGTCTCGAATATAAGTAATATTAACCAAAACCTGGAAAAACGGCCGTTTTTAAGGTTTGATCCATTTCCTAAAAAAGATTAAAAAACGGGAGTTTTTTGGATAATGCATATATGTTCAAACTTATCCATTTAAGGTCTCCGATTATAAGTAATATTAGTCAAAAACATGCAAAAACAGCCAGTTTTGAGATTCGAGCGATTTCTTAAAAAAAGCTTGAAAAACGTCAGTTTTAAGAAAATAAACCGTTTTTCAAACTTAGCAAGTTATTGGTCTCGAATCTAAGTAATATTAAGCAAAACCTGGAAAAACGGCAGTTTTTAAGGTTTGATCCATTTCCTAAAAAAGATTGAAAAACGGGAGTTTTTTGGATAATGCATATATGTTCAAACTTATCCATTTAAGGTCTCCGATTATAAGTAATATTAGGCAAAAACATGCAAAAACGGCCAGTTTTGACATTCAATCGATTTCTTCAAAAAAGCTTGAAAAACGTCAGTTTTAAGAAAATAAACCGTTTTTCAAACTTAGCAAGTTATTGGTCTCGTATCTAAGTAATATTAAGCAAAACCTGGAAAAACGGCCGTTTTTAGGGTTTGATCCATTTCCTAAAAAAGATTAAAAAACGGAAGTTTTTTGGATAATGAATATATGTTCAAACTTATCCATTTAAGGTCTCCGATTATAAGTAATATTAGTCAAAAACATGCAAAAACAGCCAGTTTTGAGATTCGAGCGATTTCTTCAAAAAAGCTTGAAAAACGTCAGTTTTAAGAAAATAAACCGTTTTTCAAACTTAGCAAGTTATTGGTCTCGAATCTAAGTAATATTAACCAAAACTTGGAAAAACGGCCGTTTTTAAGGTTTGATCCATTTCCTAAAAAAGATTGAAAAACAGGAGTAATTAAATAATGCAAATATCTTCAAACTTATCCAATTAAGGTCTCCGATTATAAGTAATATTAGGCAAAAACATGCAAAAACAGCCTGTTTTGACATTTAATCGATTTCTTCAAAAAAGCTTGAAAAACGTCAGTTTTAAGAAAATAAACCGTTTTTCAAACTTAGCAAGTTATTGGTCTCGTATCTAAGTAATATTAAGCAAAACCTGGAAAAACGGCCGTTTTTAGGGTTTGATCCATTTCCTAAAAAAGATTAAAAAACGGAAGTTTTTTGGATAATGAATATATGTTCAAACTTATCCATTTAAGGTCTCCGATAATAAGTAATATTAGTCAAAAACATGCAAAAACAGCCAGTTTTGAGATTCGAGCGATTTCTTCAAAAAAGCTTGAAAAACGTCAGTTTTAAGAAAATAAACCGTTTTTCAAACTTAGCAAGTTATTGGTCTCGAATCTAAGTAATATTAACCAAAACTTGGAAAAACGGCCGTTTTTAAGGTTTGATCCATTTCCTAAAAAAGATTGAAAAACGGGAGTTTTTAAATAATGCATATATGTTCAAACTTACCCAATTAAGGTCTCCGATTATAAGTAATATTAGGCAAAAACATGCAAAAAAAAAAAAAAAAGCTTGAAAAACGTCAGTTTTGAGGAAATAAACCGTTTTTCAAACAGAGCAAGTTATTGCTCTCGAATCTAAGTAATATAAACCAAAACCTGGAAAAACGGCCGTTTTTAAGGTTTGATCCATTTTCTAAAAAAAGATGGAAAAACGGGAGTTTTTTTGATAATGCATATATGTTCAAACTTATCCAATTAAGGTCTCCGATTATAAGTAATATTAGGCAAAAACATGCAAAAACGGCCTGTTTTGACATTCAATCGATTTCTTCAAAAAAGCTTGAAAAACGTCAGTTTTAAGAAAATAAACCGTTTTTCAAACTTAGCAAGTTATTGCTCTCGAATCTAAGTAATATTAAGCAAAACCTGGAAAAACGGCCGTTTTTAAGGTTTGATCCATTTCCTAAAAAAGATTGAAAAACGGGAGTTTTTAGGATAATGCAAATATCTTCAAACTTATCCAATTAAGTTCTCGGATTATAAGTAATATTAGTCAAAAACATGCAAAAACAGCCAGTTTTGAGATTCGAGCGATTTCTTCAAAAAAGCTTGAAAAACGTCAGTTTTAAGAAAATAAACCGTTTTTCAAACTTAGCAAGTTATTGGTCTCGAATCTAAGTAATATTAACCAAAACTTGGAAAAACGGCCGTTTTTAAGGTTTGATCCATTTCCTAAAAAAGATTGAAAAACGGGAGTTTTTAAATAATGTATCTTCAAACTTATCCAATTAAGGTCTCCGATTATAAGTAATATTAGGCAAAAACATGCAAAAACGGCCAGTTTTGACATTCAATCGATTTCTTCAAAAAAGCTTGAAAAACGTCAGTTTTAAGAAAATAAACCGTTTTTCAAACTTAGCAAGTTATTGGTCTCGAATATAAGTAATATTAACCAAAACCTGGAAAAACGGCCGTTTTTAAGGTTTGATCCATTTCCTAAAAAAGATTAAAAAACGGGAGTTTTTTGGATAATGCATATATGTTCAAACTTATCCATTTAAGGTCTCCGATTATAAGTAATATTAGTCAAAAACATGCAAAAACAGCCAGTTTTGAGATTCGAGGGATTTCTTAAAAAAAGCTTGAAAAACGTCAGTTTTAAGAAAATAAACCGTTTTTCAAACTTAGCAAGTTATTGGTCTCGAATCTAAGTAATATTAAGCAAAACCTGGAAAAACGGCCGTTTTTAAGGTTTGATCCATTTCCTAAAAAAGATTGAAAAACGGGAGTTTTTTGGATAATGCATATATGTTCAAACTTATCCATTTAAGGTCTCCGATTATAAGGAATATTAGGCAAAAACATGCAAATACGGCCAGTTTTGATATTCAATCGATTTCTTAAAAATAGCTTGAAAAACGTACGTTTTAAGAAAATAAACCGTTTTTCAAACTTAGCAAGTTATTGCTCTCTAATCTAAGTAATATTAACCAAAACCTGGAAAAACGGCCGTTTTTAAGGATTGATCCATTTCCTAAAAAAGATTGAAAAACGGGAGTTTTTTGGATAATGCATATATGTTCAAACTTATCCATTTAAGGTCTCCGATTATAAGTAATATTAGTCAAAAACATGCAAAAACAGCCAGTTTTGAGATTCGAGCGATTTCTTAAAAAAAGCTTGAAAAACGTCAGTTTTAAGAAAATAAACCGTTTTTCAAACTTAGCAAGTTATTGGTCTCGAATCTAAGTGATATTAAGCAAAACCTGGAAAAACGGCAGTTTTTAAGGTTTGATCCATTTCCTAAAAAAGATTGAAAAACGGTAGTTTTTTGGATAATGCATATATGTTCAAACTTATCCATTTAAGGTCTCCGATTATAAGTAATATTAGGCAAAAACATGCAAAAACGGCCAGTTTTGACATTCAATCGATTTCTTCAAAAAAGCTTGAAAAACGTCAGTTTTAAGAAAATAAACCGTTTTTCAAACTTAGCAAGTTATTGGTCTCGAATCTAAGTAATATTAAGCAAAACCTGGAAAAACGGCCGTTTTTAGGGTTTGATCCATTTCCTAAAAAAGATTAAAAAACGGAAGTTTTTTGGATAATGAATATATGTTCAAACTTATCCATTTAAGGTCTCCGATTATAAGTAATATTAGTCAAAAACATGCAAAAACAGCCAGTTTTGAGATTCGAGCGATTTCTTCAAAAAAGCTTGAAAAACGTCAGTTTTAAGAAAATAAACCGTTTTTCAAACTTAGCAAGTTATTGGTCTCGAATCTAAGTAATATTAACCAAAACTTGGAAAAACGGCCGTTTTTAAGGTTTGATCCATTTCCTAAAAAAGATTGAAAAACGGATGTTTTTTGGATAATGCAAATATCTTTAAACTTATCCAATTAAGGTCTCCGATTAAAAGTAATATTATGCAAAAACATGCAAAAACGGCTAGTTGTGAGATTCAATCCATTTCTTCAAAAAAGCTTGAAAAACGTCAGTTTTAAGAAAATAAACCGTTTTTCAAACTTAGCAAGTTATTGCTCTCGAATCTAAGTAATATTAACCAAAACCTGGAAAAACGGCCGTTTTTAAGGTTTGATCCATTTTCTACAAAAAGATAGAAAAACGGGAGTTTTCTTGATAATGCATATATGTTCAAACTTACCCAATTAAGGTCTCCGATTATAAGGAATATTAGGCAAAAACATGCAAAAAAAAAAAAAAAGCTTGAAAAACGTCAGTATTGAGAAAATAAACCGTTTTTGTAACAGAGCAAGTTATTGCTCTCGAATCTAAGTAATATTAACCAAAACCTGGGAAAATGGCCGTTTTTAAGGTTTGATCCATTTTCTAAAAAAAGATTGAAAAACGGGAGTTTTTTGGATGATGCAACTATCTTCAAACCTATCCAATTGAGGTCTCCAATTATAAGTAATATTAGGCAAAAACATGGAAAAACGGTCAGTTTTGAGATTCGATCGATTTCATAAAAAAAGCTCGAAAAACGTCGGTTTTGGAAAAATAAACCGTTTTTCAAACTTAGCAAGTTATTGCTTTCGAATCTAAGTAATATAAACCAAAACCTGGAAAAACGGCCGTTTTTAAGGTTTGATCCATTTTCTAAAAAAAGATGGAAAAACGGGGGTTTTTTTGATAATGCATATATGTTCAAACTTATCCAATTAAGGTCTCCGATTATAAGTAATATTAGGCAAAAACATGCAAAAACGGCCTGTTTTGACATTCAATCGATTTCTCAAAAAAGCTTGAAAAACGTCAGTTTTAAGAAAATAAACCGTTTTTCAAACTTAGCAAGTTATTGCTCTCGAATCTAAGTAATATTAAGCAAAACCTGGAAAAACGGCCGTTTTTAAGGTTTGATCCATTTCCTAAAAAAGATTGAAAAACGGGAGTTTTTAGGATAATGCAAATATCTTCAAACTTATCCAATTAAGTTCTCGGATTATAAGTAATATTAGTCAAAAACATGCAAAAACAGCCAGTTTTGAGATTCGAGCGATTTCTTCAAAAAAGCTTGAAAAACGTCAGTTTTAAGAAAATAAACCGTTTTTCAAACTTAGCAAGTTATTGGTCTCGAATCTAAGTAATATTAACCAAAACTTGGAAAAACGGCCGTTTTTAAGGTTTGATCCATTTCCTAAAAAAGATTGAAAAACGGGAGTTTTTAAATAATGCAAATATCTTCAAACTTATCCAATTAAGGTCTCCGATTATAAGTAATATTAGGCAAAAACATGCAAAAACGGCCAGTTTTGACATTCAATCGATTTCTTCAAAAAAGCTTGAAAAACGTTAGTTTTAAGAAAATAAACCGTTTTTCAAACTTAGCAAGTTATTGGTCTCGAATATAAGTAATATTAACCAAAACCTGGAAAAACGGCCGTTTTTAAGGTTTGATCCATTTCCTAAAAAAGATTGAAAAACGGGAGTTTTTTGGATAATGCATATATGTTCAAACTTATCCATTTAAGGTCTCCGATTATAAGGAATATTAGGCAAAAACATGCAAATACGGCCAGTTTTGATATTCAATCGATTTCTTAAAAATAGCTTGAAAAACGTACGTTTTAAGAAAATAAACCGTTTTTCAAACTTAGCAGGTTATTGCTCTCTAATCTAAGTAATATTAACCAAAACCTGGAAAAACGGCCGTTTTTAAGGATTGATCCATTTCCTAAAAAAGATTGAAAAACGGGAGTTTTTTGGATAATGCATATATGTTCAAACTTATCCATTCAAAGTCTCCGATTATAAGTAATATAGGCAAAAACATGCAAAAACGCCTAGTTTTGAGATTCAATCGATTTCTTCAAAAAAGGTTAAAAAACGTCAGTTTTGGGAAAATGAACCGTTTTTCAAACTTAGCAAGTTACTGCTCTCGAATCTAAGTAATATTAAGCAAAACCTGGAAAAACGGCCGTTTTTAAGGTTTGATACATTTCCTAAAAAAGATTGAAAAACGGATGTTTTTTGGATAATGCAAATATCTTTAAACTTATCCAATTAAGGTCTCCGATTAAAAGTAATATTATGCAAAAACATGCAAAAACGGCTAGTTGTGAGATTCAATCCATTTCTTCAAAAAAGCTTGAAAATCGTCAGTTTTAAGAAAATAAACCGTTTTTCAAACTTAGCAAGTTATTGGTCTCGAATCTAAGTAATATTAAGCAAAACCTGGAAAAACGGCAGTTTTTAAGGTTTGATCCATTTCCTAAAAAAGATTGAAAAACGGGAGTTTTTTGGATAATGCATATATGTTCAAACTTATCCATTTAAGGTCTCCGATTATAAGTAATATTAGGCAAAAACATGCAAAAACGGCCAGTTTTGAGATTCAATCGATTTCTTCAAAAAAGCTTGAAAAACATCAGTTTTAAGAAAATAAACCGTTTTTCAAACTTAGCAAGTTATTGGTCTCGAATCTAAGTAATATTAAGCAAAACCTGGAAAAACGGCCGTTTTTAGGGTTTGATCCATTTCCTAAAAAAGATTAAAAAACGGAAGTTTTTTGGATAATGAATATATGTTCAAACTTATCCATTTAAGGTCTCCGATTATAAGTAATATTAGTCAAAAACATGCAAAAACAGCCAGTTTTGAGATTCGAGCGATTTCTTCAAAAAAGCTTGAAAAACGTCAGTTTTAAGAAAATAAACCGTTTTTCAAACTTAGCAAGTTATTGGTCTCGAATCTAAGTAATATTAACCAAAACTTGGAAAAACGGCCGTTTTTAAGGTTTGGTCCATTTCCTAAAAAAGCTTGAAAAACGTCAGTTTTAAGAAAATAAACCGTTTTTCAAACTTAGCAAGTTATTGGTCTCGAATCTAAGTAATATTAACCAAAACTTGAAAAAACGGCCGTTTTTAAGGTTTGATCCATTTCCTAAAAAAGATTGAAAAACGGGAATTTTTGAATAATGCAAATATCTTCAAACTTATCCAATTAAGGTCTCCGATTATAAGGAATATTAGGCAAAAACATGCAAATACGGCCGGTTTGAGATTCGAGCGATTTCTTAAAAATAGCTTGAAAAACGTACGTTTTAAGAAAATAAACCGTTTTTCAAACTTAGCAAGTTATTGGTCTCGAATCTAAGTAATATTAACCAAAACTTGGAAAAACGGCCGTTTTTAAGGTTTGATCCATTTCCTAAAAAAGATTGAAAAACGGGAGTTTTTAAATAATGCAAATATCTTCAAACTTATCCAATTAAGGTCTCCGATTATAAGTAATATTAGGCAAAAACATGCAAAAACGGCCTGTTTTGACATTCAATCGATTTCTTCAAAAAAGCTTGAAAAACGTCAGTTTTAAGAAAATAAACCGTTTTTCAAACTTAGCAAGTTATTGCTCTCGAATCTAAGTAATATTAACCAAAAGCTGGAAAAACGGCCGTTTTTAAGGTTTGATCCATTTTCTACAAAAAGATAGAAAAACGGGAGTTTTTTTGAAAATGCATATATGTTCAAACTTACCCAATTAAGGTCTCCGATTATAAGTAATATTAGGCAAAAACATGCAAAAAAAAAAAGAAAAAGCTTGAAAAACGTCAGTTTTGAGAAAATAAACCGTTTTTCAAACAGAGCAAGTTATTGCTCTCGAATCTAAGTAATATTAACCAAAACCTGGGAAAATGGCCGTTTTTAAGGTTTGATCCATTTTCTAAAAAAAGATTGAAAAACGGGAGTTTTTTGGATGATGCAAATATCTTCTAACCTATCCAATTGAGGTCTCCAATTATAAGTAATATTAGGCAAAAACATGGAAAAACGGTCAGTTTTGAGATTCGATCGATTTCATAAAAAAAGCTCGAAAAACGTCGGTTTTGGAAAAATAAACCGTTTTTCAAACTTAGCAAGTTATTGCTTTCGAATCTAAGTAATATAAACCAAAACCTGGAAAAACGGCCGTTTTTAAGGTTTGATCCATTTTCTAAAAAAAGATGGAAAAACGGGAGTTTTTTTGATAATGCATATATGTTCAAACTTATCCAATTAAGGTCCCCGATTATAAGTAATATTAGGCAAAAACATGCAAAAACGGCCTGTTTTGAAATTCAATCGATTTTTTCAAAAAAGCTTGAAAAACGTCAGTTTTGGGAAAATAAACCGTTTTTCAAACTTAGCAAGTTACTGCTCTCGAATCTAAGTAATATTAACCAAAACCTGGAAAAACGGCCGTTTTTAAGGTTTGGTCCATTTCCTAAAAAAGCTTGAAAAACGTCAGTTTTAAGAAAATAAACCGTTTTTGAAACTTAGCAAGTTATTTGTCTCGAATCTAAGTAATATTAACCAAAACCTGGAAAAACGGCCGTTTTTAAGGTTTGATCCATTTCCTAAAAAAGATTGAAAAACGGGAGTTTTTGGATAATGCAAATATCTTCAAACTTATCCAATTAAGTTCTCGGATTATAAGTCATATTAGGCAAAAACATGCAAAAACAGCCAGTTTTGAGATTCAAGCGATTTCTTAAAAAAAGCTTGAAAAACGTCAGTTTTGAGAAAATAAACCGTTTTTCAAACTAAGCAAGTTATTGCTCTCGAATCTAAGTAATATAAACCAAAACCTAGAAAAACCGCCGTTTTTAAGGTTTGATCTATTTCCTTAAAAAAGATTGAAAAACGGATGTTTTTTGGATAATGCAAATATCTTTAAACTTATCCAATTAAGGTCTCCGATTAAAAGTAATATTATGCAAAAACATGCAAAAACGGCCTGTTTTGACATTCAATCGATTTCTTCAAAAAAGCTTGAAAAACGTCAGTTTTAAGAAAATAAACCGTTTTTCAAACTTAGCAAGTTATTGCTCTCGAATCTAAGTAATATTAACCAAAACCTGGAAAAACGGCCGTTTTTAAGGTTTGATCCATTTTCTACAAAAAGATAGAAAAACGGGAGTTTTTTTGATAATGCATATATGTTCAAACTTACCCAATTAAGGTCTCCGATTATAAGGAATATTAGGCAAAAACATGCAAAAAAAAAAAAAAAGCTTGAAAAACGTCAGTATTGAGAAAATAAACCGTTTTTGTAACAGAGCAAGTTATTGCTCTCGAATCTAAGTAATATTAACCAAAACCTGGGAAAATGGCCGTTTTTAAGGTTTGATCCATTTTCTAAAAAAAGATTGAAAAACGGGAGTTTTTTGGATGATGCAACTATCTTCAAACCTATCCAATTGAGGTCTCCAATTATAAGTAATATTAGGCAAAAACATGGAAAAACGGTCAGTTTTGAGATTCGATCGATTTCATAAAAAAAGCTCGAAAAACGTCGGTTTTGGAAAAATAAACCGTTTTTCAAACTTAGCAAGTTATTGCTTTCGAATCTAAGTAATATAAACCAAAACCTGGAAAAACGGCCGTTTTTAAGGTTTGATCCATTTTCTAAAAAAAGATGGAAAAACGGGGGTTTTTTTGATAATGCATATATGTTCAAACTTATCCAATTAAGGTCTCCGATTATAAGTAATATTAGGCAAAAACATGCAAAAACGGCCTGTTTTGACATTCAATCGATTTCTCAAAAAAGCTTGAAAAACGTCAGTTTTAAGAAAATAAACCGTTTTTCAAACTTAGCAAGTTATTGCTCTCGAATCTAAGTAATATTAAGCAAAACCTGGAAAAACGGCCGTTTTTAAGGTTTGATCCATTTCCTAAAAAAGATTGAAAAACGGGAGTTTTTAGGATAATGCAAATATCTTCAAACTTATCCAATTAAGTTCTCGGATTATAAGTAATATTAGTCAAAAACATGCAAAAACAGCCAGTTTTGAGATTCGAGCGATTTCTTCAAAAAAGCTTGAAAAACGTCAGTTTTAAGAAAATAAACCGTTTTTCAAACTTAGCAAGTTATTGGTCTCGAATCTAAGTAATATTAACCAAAACTTGGAAAAACGGCCGTTTTTAAGGTTTGATCCATTTCCTAAAAAAGATTGAAAAACGGGAGTTTTTAAATAATGCAAATATCTTAAAACTTATCCAATTAAGGTCTCCGATTATAAGTAATATTAGGCAAAAACATGCAAAAACGGCCAGTTTTGACATTCAATCGATTTCTTCAAAAAAGCTTGAAAAACGTCAGTTTTAAGAAAATAAACCGTTTTTCAAACTTAGCAAGTTATTGGTCTCGAATATAAGTAATATTAACCAAAACCTGGAAAAACGGCCGTTTTTAAGGTTTGATCCATTTCCTAAAAAAGATTGAAAAACGGGAGTTTTTTGGATAATGCATATATGTTCAAACTTATCCATTTAAGGTCTCCGATTATAAGGAATATTAGGCAAAAACATGCAAATACGGCCAGTTTTGATATTCAATCGATTTCTTAAAAATAGCTTGAAAAACGTACGTTTTAAGAAAATAAACCGTTTTTCAAACTTAGCAGGTTATTGCTCTCTAATCTAAGTAATATTAACCAAAACCTGGAAAAACGGCCGTTTTTAAGGATTGATCCATTTCCTAAAAAAGATTGAAAAACGGGAGTTTTTTGGATAATGCATATATGTTCAAACTTATCCATTCAAAGTCTCCGATTATAAGTAATATAGGCAAAAACATGCAAAAACGCCTAGTTTTGAGATTCAATCGATTTCTTCAAAAAAGGTTAAAAAACGTCAGTTTTGGGAAAATGAACCGTTTTTCAAACTTAGCAAGTTACTGCTCTCGAATCTAAGTAATATTAAGCAAAACCTGGAAAAACGGCCGTTTTTAAGGTTTGATACATTTCCTAAAAAAGATTGAAAAACGGATGTTTTTTGGATAATGCAAATATCTTTAAACTTATCCAATTAAGGTCTCCGATTAAAAGTAATATTATGCAAAAACATGCAAAAACGGCTAGTTGTGAGATTCAATCCATTTCTTCAAAAAAGCTTGAAAAACGTCAGTTTTAAGAAAATAAACCGTTTTTCAAACTTAGCAAGTTATTGGTCTCGAATCTAAGTAATATTAAGCAAAACCTGGAAAAACGGCAGTTTTTAAGGTTTGATCCATTTCCTAAAAAAGATTGAAAAACGGGAGTTTTTTGGATAATGCATATATGTTCAAACTTATCCATTTAAGGTCTCCGATTATAAGTAATATTAGGCAAAAACATGCAAAAACGGCCAGTTTTGAGATTCAATCGATTTCTTCAAAAAAGCTTGAAAAACATCAGTTTTAAGAAAATAAACCGTTTTTCAAACTTAGCAAGTTATTGGTCTCGAATCTAAGTAATATTAAGCAAAACCTGGAAAAACGGCCGTTTTTAGGGTTTGATCCATTTCCTAAAAAAGATTAAAAAACGGAAGTTTTTTGGATAATGAATATATGTTCAAACTTATCCATTTAAGGTCTCCGATTATAAGTAATATTAGTCAAAAACATGCAAAAACAGCCAGTTTTGAGATTCGAGCGATTTCTTCAAAAAAGCTTGAAAAACGTCAGTTTTAAGAAAATAAACCGTTTTTCAAACTTAGCAAGTTATTGGTCTCGAATCTAAGTAATATTAACCAAAACTTGGAAAAACGGCCGTTTTTAAGGTTTGGTCCATTTCCTAAAAAAGCTTGAAAAACGTCAGTTTTAAGAAAATAAACCGTTTTTCAAACTTAGCAAGTTATTGGTCTCGAATCTAAGTAATATTAACCAAAACTTGAAAAAACGGCCGTTTTTAAGGTTTGATCCATTTCCTAAAAAAGATTGAAAAACGGGAATTTTTGAATAATGCAAATATCTTCAAACTTATCCAATTAAGGTCTCCGATTATAAGGAATATTAGGCAAAAACATGCAAATACGGCCGGTTTGAGATTCGAGCGATTTCTTAAAAATAGCTTGAAAAACGTACGTTTTAAGAAAATAAACCGTTTTTCAAACTTAGCAAGTTATTGGTCTCGAATCTAAGTAATATTAACCAAAACTTGGAAAAACGGCCGTTTTTAAGGTTTGATCCATTTCCTAAAAAAGATTGAAAAACGGGAGTTTTTAAATAATGCAAATATCTTCAAACTTATCCAATTAAGGTCTCCGATTATAAGTAATATTAGGCAAAAACATGCAAAAACGGCCTGTTTTGACATTCAATCGATTTCTTCAAAAAAGCTTGAAAAACGTCAGTTTTAAGAAAATAAACCGTTTTTCAAACT
Organism: Ceratothoa steindachneri; assembly: GCA_963969495.1. Lineage (NCBI taxonomy): Eukaryota > Metazoa > Arthropoda > Malacostraca > Isopoda > Cymothoidae > Ceratothoa > Ceratothoa steindachneri. The sequence goes on from OZ018329.1 coordinate 88,075,329, forward strand.
TAGCAAGTTATTGCTCTCGAATCTAAGTAATATTAACCAAAAGCTGGAAAAACGGCCGTTTTTAAGGTTTGATCCATTTTCTACAAAAAGATAGAAAAACGGGAGTTTTTTTGATAATGCATATATGTTCAAACTTACCCAATTAAGGTCTCCGATTATAAGTAATATTAGGCAAAAACATGCAAAAAAAAAAGAAAAAGCTTGAAAAACGTCAGTTTTGAGAAAATAAACCGTTTTTCAAACAGAGCAAGTTATTGCTCTCGAATCTAAGTAATATTAACCAAAACCTGGGAAAATGGCCGTTTTTAAGGTTTGATCCATTTTCTAAAAAAAGATTGAAAAACGGGAGTTTTTTGGATGATGCAACTATCTTCTAACCTATCCAATTGAGGTCTCCAATTATAAGTAATATTAGGCAAAAACATGGAAAAACGGTCAGTTTTGAGATTCGATCGATTTCATAAAAAAAGCTCGAAAAACGTCGGTTTTGGAAAAATAAACCGTTTTTCAAACTTAGCAAGTTATTGCTTTCGAATCTAAGTAATATAAACCAAAACCTGGAAAAACGGCCGTTTTTAAGGTTTGATCCATTTTCTAAAAAAAGATGGAAAAACGGGAGTTTTTTTGATAATGCATATATGTTCAAACTTATCCAATTAAGGTCCCCGATTATAAGTAATATTAGGCAAAAACATGCAAAAACGGCCTGTTTTGAAATTCAATCGATTTTTTCAAAAAAGCTTGAAAAACGTCAGTTTTGGGAAAATAAACCGTTTTTCAAACTTAGCAAGTTACTGCTCTCGAATCTAAGTAATATTAACCAAAACCTGGAAAAACGGCCGTTTTTAAGGTTTGGTCCATTTCCTAAAAAAGCTTGAAAAACGTCAGTTTTAAGAAAATAAACCGTTTTTGAAACTTAGCAAGTTTTTTGTCTCGAATCTAAGTAATATTAACCAAAACCTGGAAAAACGGCCGTTTTTAAGGTTTGATCCATTTCCTAAAAAAGATTGAAAAACGTCAGTTTTAAGAAAATAAACCGTTTTTCAAACTTAGCAAGTTATTGGTCTCGAATCTAAGTAATATTAACCAAAACTTGGAAAAACGGCCGTTTTTAAGGTTTGATCCATTTCCTAAAAAAGATTGAAAAACGGGAGTTTTTAAATAATGCAAATATCTTCAAACTTATCCAATTAAGGTCTCCGATTATAAGTAATATTAGGCAAAAACATGCAAAAACGGCCTGTTTTGACATTCAATCGATTTGTTCAAAAAAGCTTGAAAAACGTCAGTTTTAAGAAAATAAACCGTTTTTCAAACTTAGCAAGTTATTGCTCTCGAATCTAAGTAATATTAACCAAAAGCTGGAAAAACGGCCGTTTTTAAGGTTTGATCCATTTTCTACAAAAAGATAGAAAAACGGGAGTTTTTTTGATAATGCATATATGTTCAAACTTACCCAATTAAGGTCTCCGATTATAAGTAATATTAGGCAAAAACATGCAAAAAAAAAAGAAAAAGCTTGAAAAACGTCAGTTTTGAGAAAATAAACCGTTTTTCAAACAGAGCAAGTTATTGCTCTCGAATCTAAGTAATATTAACCAAAACCTGGGAAAATGGCCGTTTTTAAGGTTTGATCCATTTTCTAAAAAAAGATTGAAAAACGGGAGTTTTTTGGATGATGCAACTATCTTCTAACCTATCCAATTGAGGTCTCCAATTATAAGTAATATTAGGCAAAAACATGGAAAAACGGTCAGTTTTGAGATTCGATCGATTTCATAAAAAAAGCTCGAAAAACGTCGGTTTTGGAAAAATAAACCGTTTTTCAAACTTAGCAAGTTATTGCTTTCGAATCTAAGTAATATAAACCAAAACCTGGAAAAACGGCCGTTTTTAAGGTTTGATCCATTTTCTAAAAAAAGATGGAAAAACGGGAGTTTTTTTGATAATGCATATATGTTCAAACTTATCCAATTAAGGTCCCCGATTATAAGTAATATTAGGCAAAAACATGCAAAAACGGCCTGTTTTGAAATTCAATCGATTTTTTCAAAAAAGCTTGAAAAACGTCAGTTTTGGGAAAATAAACCGTTTTTCAAACTTAGCAAGTTACTGCTCTCGAATCTAAGTAATATTAACCAAAACCTGGAAAAACGGCCGTTTTTAAGGTTTGGTCCATTTCCTAAAAAAGCTTTAAAAACGTCAGTTTTAAGAAAATAAACCGTTTTTGAAACTTAGCAAGTTATTTGTCTCGAATCTAAGTAATATTTACCAAAACCTGGAAAAACGGCCGTTTTTAAGGTTTGATCCATTTCCTAAAAAAGATTGAAAAACGGGAGTTTTTGGATAATGCAAATATCTTCAAACTTATCCAATTAAGTTCTCGGATTATAAGTCATATTAGGCAAAAACATGCAAAAACAGCCAGTTTTGAGATTCAAGCGATTTCTTAAAAAAAGCTTGAAAAACGTCAGTTTTGAGAAAATAAACCGTTTTTCAAACTAAGCAAGTTATTGCTCTCGAATCTAAGTAATATAAACCAAAACCTAGAAAAACCGCCGTTTTTAAGGTTTGATCTATTTCCTTAAAAAAGATTGAAAAACGGATGTTTTTTGGATAATGCAAATATCTTTAAACTTATCCAATTAAGGTCTCCGATTATAAGTAATATTATGCAAAAACATGCAAAAACGGCTAGTTGTGAGATTCAATCCATTTCTTCAAAAAAGCTTGAAAAACGTCAGTTTTAAGAAAATAAACCGTTTTTCAAACTTAGCAAGTTATTGGTCTCGAATCTAAGTAATATTAAGCAAAACCTGGAAAAAGGGCCGTTTTTAAGGTTTGATCCATTTCCTAAAAAAGATTGAAAAACAGGAGTTTTTTGGATAATGCATATATGTTCAAACTTATCCATTGAAGGTCTCCGATTTTAAGTAATATTAGGCAAAAACCTGCAAAAACGGCCAATTTTGACATTCAATCGATTTCTTCAAAAAAGCTTGAAAAACGTCAGTTTTAAGAAAATAAACCGTTTTTCAAACTTAGCAAGTTATTTGTCTCGAATATAAGTAATATTAACCAAAACCTGGAAAAACGGCCGTTTTTAAGGTTTGATCCATTTCCTAAAAAAGATTAAAAAACGGGAGTTTTTTGGATAATGCATATATGTTCAAACTTATCCATTTAAGGTCTCCGATTATAAGTAATATAAGTCAAAAACATGCAAAAACAGCCAGTTTTGAGATTCGAGCGATTTCTTAAAAAAAGCTTGAAAAACGTCAGTTTTAAGAAAATAAACCGTTTTTCAAACTTAGCAAGTTATTGGTCTCGAATCTAAGTAATATTAACCAAAACCTGGAAAAACGGCCGTTTTTAAGGTTTGATCCATTTCCTAAAAAAGATTGAAAAACGGGAGTTTTTAAATAATGCAAATATCTTCAAACTTATCCAATTAAGGTCTCCGATTATAAGTAATATTAGGCAAAAACATGCGAAAACGGCCTGTTTTGACATTCAATCGATTTCTTCAAAAAAGCTTGAAAAACGTCAGTTTTAAGAAAATAAACCGTTTTTCAAACTTAGCAAGTTATTGCTCTCGAATCTAAGTAATATTAACCAAAACCTGGAAAAACGGCCGTTTTTAAGGTTTGATCCATTTTCTACAAAAAGATAGAAAAACGGGAGTTTTTTTGATAATGCATATATGTTCAAACTTATCCATTCAAAGTCTCCGATTATAAGTAATATTAGGCAAAAACATGCAAAAAAAAAAAAAAAAGCTTGAAAAACGTCAGTTTTGAGAAAATAAACCGTTTTTCAAACAGAGCAAGTTATTGCTCTCGAATCTAAGTAATATTAACCAAAACCTGGGAAAATGGCCGTTTTTAAGGTTTGATCCATTTTCTAAAAAAAGATTGAAAAACGGGAGTTTTTTGGATGATGCAACTATCTTCAAACCTATCCAATTGAGGTCTCCAATTATAAGTAATATTAGGCAAAAACATGGAAAAACGGTCAGTTTTGAGATTCGATCGATTTCATAAAAAAAGCTCGAAAAACGTCGGTTTTGGAAAAATAAACCGTTTTTCAAACTTAGCAAGTTATTGCTTTCGAATCTAAGTAATATAAACCAAAACCTGGAAAAACGGCCGTTTTTAAGGTTTGATCCATTTTCTAAAAAAAGATGGAAAAACGGGAGTTTTTTTGATAATGCATATATGTTCAAACTTATTGAATTAAGGTCTCCGATTATAAGTAATATTAGGCAAAAACATGCAAAAACGGCCTGTTTTGACATTCAATCGATTTCTTCAAAAAAGCTTAAAAAACGTCAGTTTTAAGAAAATAAACCGTTTCTCAAACTTAGCAAGTTATTGCTCTCGAATCTAAGTAATATTAAGCAAAACCTGGAAAAACGGCCGTTTTTAAGGTTTGATCTATTTCCTAAAAAAGATTGAAAAACGGGAGTTTTTAGGATAATGCAAATATCTTCAAACTTATCCAATTAAGTTCTCGGATTATAAGTCATATTAGGCAAAAACATGCAAAAACGGCCAGTTTTGAGATTCAATCGATTTCTTCAAAAAAGGTTAAAAAACGTCAGTTTTGGGAAAATGAACCGTTTTTCAAACTTAGCAAGTTACTGCTCTCGAATCTTAGTAATATTAACCAAAACCTGGAAAAACGGCCGTTTTTAAGGTTTGATCCATTTTCTAAAAAAGATTGAAAAACGGGAGTTTTTTGGATAATGCATATATGTTCAAACTTATCCATTCAAAGTCTCCGATTATAAGTAATATTAGGCAAAAACATGCAAAAACGCCTAGTTTTGACATTCAATCGATTTCTTCAAAAAAGCTTGAAAAACGTCAGTTTTGGCAAAGTAAACCGTTTTTCAAACTTAGCAAGTTACTGCTCTCGAATCTAAGTAATATTAACCAAAACCTGGAAAAACGGCCGTTTTTAAGGTTTGGTCCATTTCATAAAAAAGCTTGAAAAACGTCAGTTTTAAGAAAATAAACCGTTTTTCAAACTTAGCAAGTTATTTGTCTCGAATCTAAGTAATATTAACCAAAACCTGGAAAAACGGCCGTTTTTAAGGTTTGATCCATTTCCTAAAAAAGATTGAAAAACGGGAGTTTTTATATAATGCAAACATCTTCAAACTTATCCAATTAAGTTCTCGGATTATAAGTCATATTAGGCAAAAACATGCAAAAACGGCTAGTTGTGAGATTCAATCCATTTCTTCAAAAAAGCTTGAAAAACGTCAGTTTTAAGAAAATAAACCGTTTTTCAAACTTAGCAAGTTATTGGTCTCCAATCAGAGTAATATTAACCAAAACCTGGAAAAACGGCCGTTTTTAAGGTTTGATCCATTTTCTAAAAAAGAATGAAAAACGGGAGTTTTTTGGATAATGCATATATGTTCAAACTTATCCATTCAAAGTCTCCGATTATAAGTAATATTAGGCAAAAACATGCAAAAACGCCTAGTTTTGACATTCAATCGATTTCTTCAAAAAAGCTTGAAAAACGTCAGTTTTGGGAAAATAAACCTTTTTTCAAACTTAGCAAGTTACTGCTCTCGAATCTAAGTAATATTAACCAAAACCTGGAAAAACGGCCGTTTTTAAGGTTTGGTCCATTTCCTAAAAAAGCTTGAAAAACGTCAGTTTTAAGAAAATAAACCGTTTTTCAAACTTAGCAAGTTATTGGTCTCGAATCTAAGTAATATTAACCAAAACTTGAAAAAACGGCCGTTTTTAAGGTTTGATCCATTTCCTAAAAAAGATTGAAAAACGGGAATTTTTGAATAATGCAAATATCTTCAAACTTATCCAATTAAGGTCTCCGATTATAAGGAATATTAGGCAAAAACATGCAAATACGGCCAGTTTTGAGATTCGAGCGATTTCTTAAAAATAGCTTGAAAAACGTACGTTTTAAGAAAATAAACCGTTTTTCAAACTTAGCAAGTTATTGCTCTCGAATCTAAGTAATATTAAGCAAAACCTGGAAAAACGGCCGTTTTTAAGGTTTGATCCATTTCCTAAAAAAGATTGAAAAACGGGAGTTTTTAGGATAATGCAAATATCTTCAAACTTATCCAATTAAGTTCTCGGATTATAAGTCATATTAGGCAAAAACATGCAAAAACGGCCAGTTTTGAGATTCAATCGATTTCTTCAAAAAAGGTTAAAAAACGTCAGTTTTGGGAAAATGAACCGTTTTTCAAACTTAGCAATTACTGCTCTCGAATCTTAGTAATATTAACCAAAACCGGGAAAAACGGCCGTTTTTAAGGTTTGATCCATTTTCTAAAAAAGATTGAAAAACGGAAGTTTTTTGGATAATGCATATATGTTCAAACTTATCCATTTAAAGTCTCCGATTATAAGTAATATTAGGCAAAAACATGCAAAAACGCCTATTTTTGACATTCAATCGATTTCTTCAAAAAAGCTTGAAAAACGTCAGTTTTGGGAAAATAAACCGTTTTTCAAACTTAGCAAGTTACTGCTCTCGAATCTAAGTAATATTAACCAAAACCTGGAAAAACGGCCGTTTTTAAGGTTTGGTCCATTTCCTAAAAAAGCTTGAAAAACGTCGGTTTTAAGAAAATAAACCGTTTTTCAAACTTAGCAAGTTATTTGTCTCGAATCTAAGTAATATCAACCAAAACCTGGAAAAACGGCCGTTTTTAAGGTTTGATCCATTTCCTAAAAAAGATTGAAAAACGGGAGTTTTTGGATAATGCAAATATCTTCAAACTTATCCAATTAAGTTCTCGGATTATAAGTCATATTAGTCAAAAACATGTAAAAAACAGCCAGTTTTGAGATTCAAGCGATTTCTTAAAAAAAGCTTGAAAAACGTCAGTTTTGAGAAAATACACCGTTTTTCAAACTTAGCAAGTTATTGCTCTCGAATCTAAGTAAAATTAAGCAATACCTGGAAAAACGGCTGTTTTTAAGGTTTGATACATTTCCTAAAAAAGATTGAAAAACGGGAGTTTTTTGGATAATGCATATATGTTCAAACTTATCCATTGAAGGTCTCCGATTTTAAGTAATATTAGGCAAAAACCTGCAAAAACGGCCAATTTTGACATTCAATCGATTTCTTCAAAAAAGCTTGAAAAACGTCAGTTTTAAGAAAATAAACCGTTTTTCAAACTTAGCAAGTTATTGGTCTCGAATATAAGTAATATTAACCAAAACCTGGAAAAACGGCCGTTTTTAAGGTTTGATCCATTTCCTAAAAAAGATTAAAAAACGGGAGTTTTTTGGATAATGCATATATGTTCAAACTTATCCATTTAAGGTCTCCGATTATAAGTAATATAAGTCAAAAACATGCAAAAACAGCCAGTTTTGAGATTCGAGCGATTTCTTAAAAAAAGCTTGAAAAACGTCAGTTTTAAGAAAATAAACCGTTTTTCAAACTTAGCAAGTTATTGGTCTCGAATCTAAGTAATATTAACCAAAACCTGGAAAAACGGCCGTTTTTAAGGTTTGATCCATTTCCTAAAAAAGATTGAAAAACGGGAGTTTTTAAATAATGCAAATATCTTCAAACTTATCCAATTAAGGTCTCCGATTATAAGTAATATTAGGCAAAAACATGCGAAAACGGCCTGTTTTGACATTCAATCGATTTCTTCAAAAAAGCTTGAAAAACGTCAGTTTTAAGAAAATAAACCGTTTTTCAAACTTAGCAAGTTATTGCTCTCGAATCTAAGTAATATTAACCAAAACCTGGAAAAACGGCCGTTTTTAAGGTTTGATCCATTTTCTACAAAAAGATAGAAAAACGGGAGTTTTTTTGATAATGCATATATGTTCAAACTTATCCATTCAAAGTCTCCGATTATAAGTAATATTAGGCAAAAACATGCAAAAAAAAAAAAAAAAGCTTGAAAAACGTCAGTTTTGAGAAAATAAACCGTTTTTCAAACAGAGCAAGTTATTGCTCTCGAATCTAAGTAATATTAACCAAAACCTGGGAAAATGGCCGTTTTTAAGGTTTGATCCATTTTCTAAAAAAAGATTGAAAAACGGGAGTTTTTTGGATGATGCAACTATCTTCAAACCTATCCAATTGAGGTCTCCAATTATAAGTAATATTAGGCAAAAACATGGAAAAACGGTCAGTTTTGAGATTCGATCGATTTCATAAAAAAAGCTCGAAAAACGTCGGTTTTGGAAAAATAAACCGTTTTTCAAACTTAGCAAGTTATTGCTTTCGAATCTAAGTAATATAAACCAAAACCTGGAAAAACGGCCGTTTTTAAGGTTTGATCCATTTTCTAAAAAAAGATGGAAAAACGGGAGTTTTTTTGATAATGCATATATGTTCAAACTTATTCAATTAAGGTCTCCGATTATAAGTAATATTAGGCAAAAACATGCAAAAACGGCCTGTTTTGACATTCAATCGATTTCTTCAAAAAAGCTTGAAAAACGTCAGTTTTAAGAAAATAAACCGTTTCTCAAACTTAGCAAGTTATTGCTCTCGAATCTAAGTAATATTAAGCAAAACCTGGAAAAACGGCCGTTTTTAAGGTTTGATCCATTTCCTAAAAAAGATTGAAAAACGGGAGTTTTTAGGATAATGCAAATATCTTCAAACTTATCCAATTAAGTTCTCGGATTATAAGTCATATTAGGCAAAAACATGCAAAAACGGCCAGTTTTGAGATTCAATCGATTTCTTCAAAAAAGGTTAAAAAACGTCAGTTTTGGGAAAATGAACCGTTTTTCAAACTTAGCAAGTTACTGCTCTCGAATCTTAGTAATATTAACCAAAACCTGGAAAAACGGCCGTTTTTAAGGTTTGATCCATTTTCTAAAAAAGATTGAAAAACGGGAGTTTTTTGGATAATGCATATATGTTCAAACTTATCCATTCAAAGTCTCCGATTATAAGTAATATTAGGCAAAAACATGCAAAAACGCCTAGTTTTGACATTCAATCGATTTCTTCAAAAAAGCTTGAAAAACGTCAGTTTTGGCAAAGTAAACCGTTTTTCAAACTTAGCAAGTTACTGCTCTCGAATCTAAGTAATATTAACCAAAACCTGGAAAAACGGCCGTTTTTAAGGTTTGGTCCATTTCATAAAAAAGCTTGAAAAACGTCAGTTTTAAGAAAATAAACCGTTTTTCAAACTTAGCAAGTTATTTGTCTCGAATCTAAGTAATATTAACCAAAACCTGGAAAAACGGCCGTTTTTAAGGTTTGATCCATTTCCTAAAAAAGATTGAAAAACGGGAGTTTTTATATAATGCAAACATCTTCAAACTTATCCAATTAAGTTCTCGGATTATAAGTCATATTAGGCAAAAACATGCAAAAACGGCTAGTTGTGAGATTCAATCCATTTCTTCAAAAAAGCTTGAAAAACGTCAGTTTTAAGAAAATAAACCGTTTTTCAAACTTAGCAAGTTATTGGTCTCCAATCAGAGTAATATTAACCAAAACCTGGAAAAACGGCCGTTTTTAAGGTTTGATCCATTTTCTAAAAAAGAATGAAAAACGGGAGTTTTTTGGATAATGCATATATGTTCAAACTTATCCATTCAAAGTCTCCGATTATAAGTAATATTAGGCAAAAACATGCAGAAACGCCTAGTTTTGACATTCAATCGATTTCTTCAAAAAAGCTTGAAAAACGTCAGTTTTGGGAAAATAAACCTTTTTTCAAACTTAGCAAGTTACTGCTCTCGAATCTAAGTAATATTAACCAAAACCTGGAAAAACGGCCGTTTTTAAGGTTTGGTCCATTTCCTAAAAAAGCTTGAAAAACGTCAGTTTTAAGAAAATAAACCGTTTTTCAAACTTAGCAAGTTATTGGTCTCGAATCTAAGTAATATTAACCAAAACTTGAAAAAACGGCCGTTTTTAAGGTTTGATCCATTTCCTAAAAAAGATTGAAAAACGGGAATTTTTGAATAATGCAAATATCTTCAAACTTATCCAATTAAGGTCTCCGATTATAAGGAATATTAGGCAAAAACATGCAAATACGGCCAGTTTTGAGATTCGAGCGATTTCTTAAAAATAGCTTGAAAAACGTACGTTTTAAGAAAATAAACCGTTTTTCAAACTTAGCAAGTTATTGCTCTCGAATCTAAGTAATATTAAGCAAAACCTGGAAAAACGGCCGTTTTTAAGGTTTGATCCATTTCCTAAAAAAGATTGAAAAACGGGAGTTTTTAGGATAATGCAAATATCTTCAAACTTATCCAATTAAGTTCTCGGATTATAAGTCATATTAGGCAAAAACATGCAAAAACGGCCAGTTTTGAGATTCAATCGATTTCTTCAAAAAAGGTTAAAAAACGTCAGTTTTGGGAAAATGAACCGTTTTTCAAACTTAGCAATTACTGCTCTCGAATCTTAGTAATATTAACCAAAACCGGGAAAAACGGCCGTTTTTAAGGTTTGATCCATTTTCTAAAAAAGATTGAAAAACGGAAGTTTTTTGGATAATGCATATATGTTCAAACTTATCCATTTAAAGTCTCCGATTATAAGTAATATTAGGCAAAAACATGCAAAAACGCCTATTTTTGACATTCAATCGATTTCTTCAAAAAAGCTTGAAAAACGTCAGTTTTGGGAAAATAAACCGTTTTTCAAACTTAGCAAGTTACTGCTCTCGAATCTAAGTAATATTAACCAAAACCTGGAAAAACGGCCGTTTTTAAGGTTTGGTCCATTTCCTAAAAAAGCTTGAAAAACGTCGGTTTTAAGAAAATAAACCGTTTTTCAAACTTAGCAAGTTATTTGTCTCGAATCTAAGTAATATCAACCAAAACCTGGAAAAACGGCCGTTTTTAAGGTTTGATCCATTTCCTAAAAAAGATTGAAAAACGGGAGTTTTTGGATAATGCAAATATCTTCAAACTTATCCAATTAAGTTCTCGGATTATAAGTCATATTAGTCAAAAACATGTAAAAAACAGCCAGTTTTGAGATTCAAGCGATTTCTTAAAAAAAGCTTGAAAAACGTCAGTTTTGAGAAAATACACCGTTTTTCAAACTTAGCAAGTTATTGCTCTCGAATCTAAGTAAAATTAAGCAATACCTGGAAAAACGGCTGTTTTTAAGGTTTGATACATTTCCTAAAAAAGATTGAAAAACGGGAGTTTTTTGGATAATGCATATATGTTCAAACTTATCCATTTAAGGTCTCCGATTATAAGTAATATTAGGCAAAAACATGCAAAAACGGTGAGTTTTGAGATTCAATCGATTTCTTCAAAAAAGCTTGAAAAACGTCAGTTTTAAGAAAATAAACCGTTTTTCAAACTTAGCAAGTTATTGGTCTCGAATATAAGTAATATTAACCAAAACCTGGAAAAACGGCCGTTTTTAAGGTTTGATCCATTTCCTAAAAAAGATTAAAAAACGGGAGTTTTTTGGATAATGCAAATATGTTCAAACTTATCCATTTAAGGTCTCCGATTATAAGTAATATTAGTCAAAAACATGCAAAAACAGCCAGTTTTGAGATTCGAGCGATTTCTTCAAAAAAGCTTGAAAAACGTCAGTTTTAAGAAAATAAACCGTTTTTCAAACTTAGCAAGTTATTGGTCTCGAATCTAAGTAATATTAACCAAAACCTGGAAAAACGGCCGTTTTTAAGGTTTGATCCATTTCCTAAAAAAGATTGAAAAACGGGAGTTTTTAGGATAATGCAAATATCTTCAAACTTATCCAATTAAGTTCTCGGATTATAAGTCATATTAGGCAAAAACATGCAAAAACGGCCAGTTTTGAGATTCAATCGATTTCTTCAAAAAAGGTTAAAAAACGTCAGTTTTGGGAAAATGAACCGTTTTTCAAACTTAGCAGGTTACTGCTCTCGAATCTAAGTAATATTAACCAAAACCTGGAAAAACGGCCGTTTTTAAGGTTTGGTCCATTTCCTAAAAAAGCTTGAAAAACGTCAGTTTTAAGAAAATAAACCGTTTTTCAAACTTAGCAAGTTATTTGTCTCGAATCTAAGTAATATTAACCAAATCTAGAAAAACCGCCGTTTTTAAGGTTTGATCTATTTCCTTAAAAAAGATTGAAAAACGGATGTTTTTTGAATAATGCAAATATCTTTAAACTTATCCATTTAAGGTCTCCGATTATAAGTAATATTAGTCAAAAACTTGCAAAAACAGCCAGTTTTGAGATTCAAGCGATTTCTTAAAAAAAGCTTGAAAAACGTCAGTTTTGAGAAAATAAACCGTTTTTCAAACTTAGCAAGTTATTGCTCTCGAATCTAAGTAATATAAACCAAATCTAGAAAAACCGCCGTTTTTAAGGTTTGATCTATTTCCTTAAAAAAGATTGAAAAACGGATGTTTTTTGAATAATGCAAATATCTTTAAACTTATCCATTTAAGGTCTCCGATTATAAGTAATATTATGCAAAAACATGCAAAAACGGCTAGTTGTGAGATTCAATCCATTTCTTCAAAAAAGCTTGAAAAACGTCAGTTTTAAGAAAATAAACCGTTTTTCAAACTTAGCAAGTTATTGGTCTCGAATCTAAGTAATATTAAGCAAAACCTGGAAAAACGGCCGTTTTTAAGGTTTGATCCATTTCCTAAAAAAGATTGAAAAACAGGAGTTTTTTGGATAATGCATATATGTTCAAACTTATCCATTTAAGGTCTCCGATTATAAGTAATATTAGTCAAAAACATGCAAAAACAGCCAGTTTTGAGATTCGAGCGATTTCTTAAAAAAAGCTTGAAAAACGTCAGTTTTAAGAAAATAAACCGTTTTTCAAACTTAGCAAGTTATTGGTCTCGAATCTAAGTAATATTAAGCAAAACCTGGAAAAACGGCAGTTTTTAAGGTTTGATCCATTTCCTAAAAAAGATTGAAAAACGGGAGTTTTTTGGATAATGCATATATGTTCAAACTTATCCATTTAAGGTCTCCGATTATAAGTAATATTAGGCAAAAACATGCAAAAACGGCCAGTTTTGAGATTCCATCGATTTCTTCAAAAAAGCTTGAAAAACGTCAGTTTTAAGAAAATAAACCGTTTTTCAAACTTAGCAAGTTATTGGTCTCGAATCTAAGTAATATTAAGCAAAACCTGGAAAAACGGCCGTTTTTAGGGTTTGATCCATTTCCTAAAAAAGATTAAAAACGGAAGTTTTTTGGATAATGAATATATGTTCAAACTTATACATTTAAGGTCTCCGATTATAAGTAATATTAGTCAAAAACATGCAAAAACAGCCAGTTTTGAGATTCGAGCGATTTCTTCAAAAAAGCTTGAAAAACGTCGGTTTTAAGAAAATAAACCGTTTTTCAAACTTAGCAAGTTATTGGTCTCGAATCTAAGTAATATTAACCAAAACTTGGAAAAACGGCCGTTTTTAAGGTTTGATCCATTTCCTAAAAAAGATTGAAAAACGGGAGTTTTTAAATAATGCAAATATCTTCAAACTTATCCAATTAAGGTCTCCGATTATAAGTAATATTAGGCAAAAACATCCAAAAACGGCCTGTTTTGACATTCAATCGATTTCTTCAAAAAAGCTTGAAAAACGTCAGTTTTAAGAAAATAAACCGTTTTTAAAACTTAGCAGGTTATTGCTCTCGAATCTAAGTAATATTAACCAAAACCTGGAAAAACGGCCGTTTTTAAGGTTTGATCCATTTTCTACAAAAAGATAGAAAAACGGGAGTTTTTTTGATAATGCATATATGTTCAAACTTACCCAATTAAGGTCTCCGATTATAAGTAATATTAGGCAAAAACATGCAAAAAAAAAAAAAAAAAGCTTGAAAAACGTCAGTTTTGAGAAAATAAACCGTTTTTCAAACAGAGCAAGTTATTGCTCTCGAATCTAAGTAATATTAACCAAAACCTGGGAAAATGGCCGTTTTTAAGGTTTGATCCATTTTCTAAAAAAAGATTGAAAAACGGGAGTTTTTTGGATGATGCAACTATCTTCAAACCTATCCAATTGAGGTGTCCAATTATAAGTAATATTAGGCAAAAACATGGAAAAACGGTCAGTTTTGAGATTCGATCGATTTCATAAAAAAAGCTCGAAAAACGTCGGTTTTGGAAAAATAAACCGTTTTTCAAACTTAGCAAGTTATTGCTTTCGAATCTAAGTAATATAAACCAAAACCTGGAAAAACGGCCGTTTTTAAGGTTTGATCCATTTTCTAAAAAAAGATGGAAAAACGGGAGTTTTTTTGATAATGCATAATGTTCAAACTTATCCAATTAAGGTCTCCGATTATAAGTAATATTAGGCAAAAACATGCAAAAACGGCCTGTTTTGACATTCAATCGATTTCTTCAAAAAAGCTTGAAAAACGTCAGTTTTAAGAAAATAAACCGTTTTTCAAACTTAGCAAGTTATTGCTCTCGAATCTAAGTAATATTAAGCAAAACCTGAAAAAACGGCCGTTTTTAAGGTTTGATCCATTTCCTAAAAAAGATTGAAAAACGGGAGTTTTTAGGATAATGCAAATATCTTCAAACTTATCCAATTAAGTTCTCGGATTATAAGTCATATTAGGCAAAAACATGCAAAAACGGCCAGTTTTGAGATTCAATCGATTTCTTCAAAAAAGGTTAAAAAACGTCGGTTTTGGGAAAATGAACCGTTTTTCAAACTTAGCAAGTTACTGCTCTCGAATCTTAGTAATATTAACCAAAACCTGGAAAAACGGCCGTTTTTAAGGTTTGATCCATTTCCTAAAAAAGATTGAAAAACGGGAGTTTTTTGGATAATGCATATATGTTCAAACTTATCCATTCAAAGTCTCCGATTATAAGTAAAATTAGGCAAAAACATGTAAAAACGCCTAGTTTTGACATTCAATCGATTTCTTCAAAAAAGCTTGAAAAACGTCAGTTTTGGGAAAGTAAACCGTTTTTCAAACTTAGCAAGTTACTGCTCTTGAATCTAAGTAATATTAACCAAAACCTGGAAAAACGGCCGTTTTTAAGGTTTGGTCCATTTCATAAAAAAGCTTGAAAAACGTCAGTTTTAAGAAAATAAACCGTTTTTCAAACTTAGCAAGTTATTTGTCTCGAATCTAAGTAATATTAAACAAAACCTGGAAAAACGGCCGTTTTTAAGGTTTGAACCATTTCCTAAAAAAGATTGAAAAACGGGAGTTTTTGGATAATGCAAATATCTTCAAACTTATCCAATTAAGTTCTCGGATTATAAGTCATATTATGCAAAAACATGCAAAAACGGCTAGTTGTGAGATTCAATCCATTTCTTCAAAAAAGCTTTAAAAACGTCAGTTTTAAGAAAATAAACCGTTTTTCAAACTTAGCAAGTTATTGGTCTCGAATCAGAGTAATATTAGGCAAAACCTGGAAAAACGGCCGTTTTTAAGGTTTGATCCATTTCCTAAAAAAGATTGAAAAACGGGAGTTTTTTGGATAATGCATATATGTTCAAACTTATCCATTTAAGGTCTCCGATTATAAGTAATATTAGGCAAAAACATGCAAAAACGGCCGGTTTTGAGATTCAATCGATTTCTTCAAAAAAGCTTGAAAAACGTCAGTTTTAAGAAAATAAACCGTTTTTCAAACTTAGCAAGTTATTGGTCTCGAATATAAGTAATATTAACCAAAACCTGGAAAAACGGCCGTTTTTAAGGTTTGATCCATTTCCTAAAAAAGATTAAAAAACGGGAGTTTTTTGGATAATGCAAATATGTTCAAACTTATCCATTTAAGGTCTCCGATTATAAGTAATATTAGTCAAAAACATGCAAAAACAGCCAGTTTTGAGATTCGAGCGATTTCTTCAAAAAAGCTTGAAAAACGTCAGTTTTAAGAAAATAAACCATTTTTCAAACTTAGCAAGTTATTGGTCTCGAATCTAAGTAATATTAACCAAAACCTGGAAAAACGGCCGTTTTTAAGGTTTGATCCATTTCCTAAAAAAGATTGAAAAACGGGAGTTTTTATGATAATGCAAATATCTTCAAACTTAGCCAATTAAGTTCTCGGATTATAAGTCATATTAGGCAAAAACATGCAAAAACGGCCAGTTTTGAGATTCAATCGATTTCTTCAAAAAAGGTTAAAAAACGTCAGTTTTGGGAAAATGAACCGTTTTTCAAACTTAGCAAGTTACTGCTCTCGAATCTTAGTAATATTAACCAAAACCTGGAAAAACGGCCGTTTTTAAGGTTTGATCCATTTCCTAAAAAAGATTGAAAAACGGGAATTTTTGAATAATGCATATATGTTCAAACTTATCCATTTAAAGTCTCCGATTATAAGTAATATTAGGCAAAAACATGCAAAAACGCCTATTTTTGACATTCAATCGATTTCTTCAAAAAAGCTTGAAAAACGTCAGTTTTGGGAAAATAAACCGTTTTTCAAACTTAGCAAGTTACTGCTCTCGAATCTAAGTAATATTAACCAAAACCTGGAAAAACGGCCGTTTTTAAGGTTTGGTCCATTTCCTAAAAAAGCTTGAAAAACGTCGGTTTTAAGAAAATAAACCGTTTTTCAAACTTAGCAAGTTATTGCTCTCGAATCTAAGTAATATTAAGCAAAACCTGGAAAAACGGCCGTTTTTAAGGTTTGATCCATTTCCTAAAAAAGATTGAAAAACGGGAGTTTTTAGGATAATGCAAATATCTTCAAACTTATCCAATTAAGTTCTCGGATTATAAGTCATATTAGGCAAAAACATGCAAAAACGGCCAGTTTTGAGATTCAATCGATTTCTTCAAAAAAGGTTAAAAAACGTCAGTTTTGGGAAAATGAACCGTTTTTCAAACTTAGCAAGTTACTGCTCTCGAATCTTAGTAATATTAACCAAAACCTGGAAAAACGGCCGTTTTTAAGGTTTGATCCATTTCCTAAAAGAGATTGAAAAACGGGAATTTTTGAATAATGCATATATGTTCAAACTTATCCATTTAAAGTCTCCGATTATAAGTAATATTAGGCAAAAAC
This sequence comes from Ceratothoa steindachneri, assembly GCA_963969495.1. Lineage (NCBI taxonomy): Eukaryota > Metazoa > Arthropoda > Malacostraca > Isopoda > Cymothoidae > Ceratothoa > Ceratothoa steindachneri. Next base: position 88,092,307 of record OZ018329.1, read on the forward strand.
ATGCAAAAACGCCTAGTTTTGACATTCAATCGATTTCTTCAAAAAAGCTTTTTAGAATGTCAGTTTTGGGAAAATAAATCTTTTTTCAAACTTAGCAAGTTACTGCTCTCGAATCTAAGTAATATTAACCAAAACCTGGAAAAACGGCCGTTTTTAAGGTTTGATCTATTTCCTTAAAAAAGATTGAAAAACGGATGTTTTTTGGATAATGCAAATATCTTCAAACCTATCCAATTAAGTTCTCGGATTATAAGTCATATTAGGCAAAAACATGCAAAAACAGCCAGTTTTGAGATTCAAGCGATTTCTTAAAAAAAGCTAGAAAAACGTCAGTTTTGAGAAAATAAACCGTTTTTCAAACTTAGCAAGTTATTGCTCTCGAATCTAAGTAATATAAACCAAAACCTAGAAAAACCGCCGTTTTTAAGGTTTGATCTATTTCCTTAAAAAAGATTGAAAAACGGATGTTTTTTGGATAATGCAAATATCTTTAAACTTATCCAATTAAGGTCTCCGATTATAAGTAATATTAGGCAAAAACATGCAAAAACAAACCTGTTTTGACATTCAATCGATTTCTTCAAAAAAGCTTGAAAAACGTCAGTTTTAAGAAAATAAACCGTTTTTCAAACTTAGCAAGTTATTGGTCTCGAATATAAGTAATATTAACCAAAACCTGGAAAAACGGCCGTTTTTAAGGTTTGATCCATTTCCTAAAAAAGATTAAAAAACGGAAGTTTTTTGGATAATGCATATATGTTCAAACTTATCCATTTAAGGTCTCCGATTTTTACTAATATTGGTCAAAAACATGCAAAAACAGCCAGTTTTGAGATTCGAGCGATTTCTTCAAAAAAGCTTGAAAAACGTCAGTTTTAAGAAAATAAACCGTTTTTCAAACTTAGCAAGTTATTGGTCTCGAATCTGAGTAATATTAACCAAAACCTGGAAAAACGGCCGTTTTTAAGGTTTGATCCATTTCCTAAAAAAAGATTGAAAAACGGGAGTTTTTTGGATAATGCATATATGTTCAAACTTATCCATTTAAGGTCTCCGATTATAACTAATATTAGGCAAAAACATGCAAAAACGGCCTGTTTTGACATTCAATCGATTTCTTCAAAAAAGCTTGAAAAACGTCAGTTTTAAGAAAATAAACCGTTTTTCAAACTTAGCAAGTTATTGCTCTCGAATCTAAGTAATATTAACCAAAACCTGGAAAAACGGCCGTTTTTAAGGTTTGATCCATTTCCTAAAAAAGATTGAAAAACGGGAATTTTGGATAATGCAAATATCTTCAAACTTATCCAATTAAGTTCTCGGATTATAAGTCATATTAGGCAAAAACATGCAAAAACAGCCGGTTTTGAGATTCAAGCGATTTCTTAAAAAAAGCTTGAAAAACGTCAGTTTTGAGAAAATAAACCGTTTTTCAAACTTAGCAAGTTATTGGTCTCGAATATAAGTAATATTAACCAAAACCTGGAAAAACGGCCGTTTTTAAGGTTTGATCCATTTCCTAAAAAAGCTTGAAAAACGTCAGTTTTAAGAAAATAAACCGTTTTTCAAACTTAGCAAGTTATTTGTCTCGAATCTAAGTAATATTAACCAAAACCTGGAAAAACGGCCGTTTTTAAGGTTTGAACCATTTCCTAAAAAAGATTGAAAAACGGGAATTTTTGGATAATGCAAATATCTTCAAACTTATCCAATTAAGTTCTCGGATTATAAGTCATATTAGGCAAAAACATGCAGAAACAGCCGGTTTTGAGATTCAAGCGATTTCTTAAAAAAAGCTTGAAAAACGTCAGTTTTGAGAAAATAAACCGTTTTTCAAACTTAGCAAGTTATTGGTCTCGAATATAAGTAATATTAACCAAAACCTGGAAAAACGGCCGTTTTTAAGGTTTGATCCATTTCCTAAAAAAGATTAAAAAACGGGAGTTTTTTGGATAATGCATATATGTTCAAACTTATCCATTTAAGGTCTCCGATTTTTAATAATATTAGTCAAAAACATTCAAAAACAGCCAGTTTTGAGATTCGAGCGATTTCTGTAAAAAAGCTTGAAAAACGTCAGTTTTAAGAAAATAAACCGTTTTTCAAACTTAGCAAGTTATTGGTCTCGAATCTAAGTAATATTACCTAAAACCTGGAAAAACGGCCGTTTTTAAGGTTTGATCCATTTCCTAAAAAAGATTGAAAAACGGGAATTTTTTAATAATGCAAATATCTTTAAACTTATCCAATTAAGGTCTCCGATTATAAGGAATATTAGGCAAAAACATGCAAATACGGCCAGTTTTGAGATTCGAGCGATTTCTTAAAAATAGCTTGAAAAACGTACGTTTTAAGAAAATAAACCGTTTTTCAAACTTAGCAAGTTATTGCTCTCGAATCTAAGTAATATTAACCAAAACCTGGAAAAACGGCCGTTTTTAAGGTTTGATCCATTTCCTAAAAAAGATTGAAAAACGGGAATTTTGAATAATGCAAATATCTTCAAACTTATCCAATTAAGTTCTCGGATTATAAGTCATATTAGGCAAAAACATGCAAAAACAGCCGGTTTTGAGATTCAAGCGATTTCTTAAAAAAAGCTTAAAAAACGTCAGTTTTGAGAAAATAAACCGTTTTTCAAACTTAGCAAGTTATTGGTCTCGAATATAAGTAATATTAACCAAAACCTGGAAAAACGGACGTTTTTAAGGTTTGATCCATTTCCTAAAAAAGATTAAAAAACGGGAGTTTTTTGGATAATGCATATATGTTCAAACTTATCCATTTAAGGTCTCCGATTTTTACTAATATTAGTCAAAAACATTCAAAAACAGCCAGTTTTGAGATTCGAGCGATTTCTGTAAAAAAGCTTGAAAAACGTCAGTTTTAAGAAAATAAACCGTTTTTCAAACTTAGCAAGTTATTGGTCTCGAATCTAAGTAATATTACCTAAAACCTGGAAAAACGGCCGTTTTTAAGGTTTTTATCCATTTCCTAAAAAAGATTGAAAAACGGGAATTTTTTAATAATGCAAATATCTTTAAACTTATCCAATTAAGGTCTCCGATTATAAGGAATATTAGGCAAAAACATGCAAATACGGCCAGTTTTGAGATTCGAGCGATTTCTTAAAAATAGCTTGAAAAACGTACGTTTTAAGAAAATAAACCGTTTTTCAAACTTAGCAAGTTATTGCTCTCGAATCTAAGTAATATTAACCAAAACCTGGAAAAACGGCCGTTTTTAAGGTTTGATCCATTTCCTAAAAAAGATTGAAAAACGGGAATTTTGGATAATGCAAATATCTTCAAACTTATCCAATTAAGTTCTCGGATTATAAGTCATATTAGGCAAAAACATGCAAAAACAGCCGGTTTTGAGATTCAAGCGATTTCTTAAAAAAAGCTTGAAAAACGTCAGTTTTGAGAAAATAAACCGTTTTTCAAACTTAGCAAGTTATTGGTCTCGAATATAAGTAATATTAACCAAAACCTGGAAAAACGGCCGTTTTTAAGGTTTGATCCATTTCCTAAAAAAGCTTGAAAAACGTCAGTTTTAAGAAAATAAACCGTTTTTCAAACTTAGCAAGTTATTTGTCTCGAATCTAAGTAATATTAACCAAAACCTGGAAAAACGGCCGTTTTTAAGGTTTGAACCATTTCCTAAAAAAGATTGAAAAACGTGAGTTTTTGGATTATGCAAATATCTTCAAACTTATCCAATTAAGTTCTCGGATTATAAGTCCTTTTTAGGCAAAAACATGCAAAAACAGCCAGTTTTGAGATTCAAGCGATTTCTTAAAAAAAGCTTGAAAAACGTCAGTTTTGAGAAAATAAACCGTTTTTCAAACTTAGCAAGTGATTGCTCTCGAATCTAAGTAATATTTACCAAAACCTAGAAAACCGCCGTTTTTAAGGTTTGATCTATTTCCTTAAAAAAAGATTGAAAAACGGATGTTTTTTGGATAATGCAAATATCTTTAAACTTATCCAATTAAGGTCTCCGATTATAAGTAATATTATGCTAAAACATGCAAAACGGCTAGTTGTGAGATTCAATCCATTTCTTCCAAAAAAGCTTGAAAAACGTCAGTTTTAAGAAAATAAATCGTTTTTCAAACTTAGCAAGTTATTGCTCTCGAATCTAAGTAATATTAAGCAAAACCTAGAAAAACGGCCGTTTTTAAGGTTTGATCCATTTCCTAAAAAAGATTGAAAAACGGGAGTTTTTTGGATAATGCATATATGTTCAAACTTATCCATTTAAGGTCTCCGATTATAAGTAATATTAGGCAAAAACATGCAAAACGGCCAGTTTTGACATTCAATCGATTTCTTCAAAAAATCTTGAAAAACGTCAGTTTTAAGAAAATAAACCGTTTTTAAAACTTAGCAAGTTATTGGTCTCGAATATAAGTAATATTAACCAAAACCTGGAAAAACGGCCGTTTTTAAGGTTTGATCCATTTCCTAAAAAAGATTGAAAAACGGGAATTTTTGAATAATGCAAATATCTTCAAACGTATCCAATTAAGGTTTCCGATTATAAGGAATATTACGCAAAAACATGCAAATATGGCCAGTTTTGAGATTCGAGCGATTTCTTAAAAATAGCTTAAAAAACGTACGTTTTAAGAAAATAAACCGTTTTTAAACTAAGCAAGTTATTGCTCTCGAATCTAAGTAATATTAACCAAAACCTGGAAAAACGGCCGTTTTTGAGGTTTGAACCATTTCCTAAAAAAGATTGAAAAACGGGAGTTTTTGGATAATGCAAATATCTTCAAACTTATCCAATTAAGTTCTCGGATTATAAGTCATATTAGGCAAAAACATGCAAAAACAGCCAGTTTTGAGATTCAAGCGATTTCTTAAAAAAAGCTAGAAAAACGTCAGTTTTGAGAAAATAAACCGTTTTTCAAACTTAGCAAGTTATTGCTCTCGAATCTAAGTAATATAAACCAAAACCTAGAAAAACCGCCGTTTTTAAGGTTTGATCTATTTCCTTAAAAAAGATTGAAAAACGGATGTTTTTTGGATAATGCAAATATCTTTAAACTTATCCAATTAAGGTCTCCGATTATAAGTAATATTATGCTAAAACATGCAAAAACGGCTAGTTGTGAGATTCAATCCATTTCTTCAAAAAAGCTTGAAAAACGTCAGTTTTAAGAAAATAAACCGTTTTTCAAACTTAGCAAGTTATTGGTCTCGAATCTAAGTAATATTAAGCTAAACCTGGAAAAACGGCCGTTTTTAAGGTTTGATCCATTTCCTAAAAAAGATTGAAAAACGGCAGTTTTTTGGATAATGCATATATGTTCAAACTTATCCATTTAAGGTCTCCGATTATAAGTAATATTAGGCAACAACATGCAAAAACGGCCTGTTTTGACATTCAATCGATTTTTTCAAAAAAGCTTGAAAAACGTCAGTTTTAAGAAAATAAACCGTTTTTCAAACTTAGCAAGTTATTGGTCTCGAATATAAGTAATATTAACCAAAACCTGGAAACCGGCCGTTTTTAAGGTTTGATCCATTTCCTAAAAAGGATTAAAAAACGGGAGTTTTTTGGATAATGCATATATGTTCAAACTTATCCATTTAAGGTCTCCGATTTTTACTAATATTAGTCAAAAACATGCAAAAACAGCCAGTTTTGAGATTCGAGCGATTTCTTAAAAATAGCTTGAAAAACGTACGTTTAAAGAAAATAAACCGTTTTTCAAACTTAGCAAGTTATTGCTCTCGAATCTAAGTAATATTAACCAAAACCTGGAAAAACGGCCGTTTTTAAGGTTTGATCCATTTCCTAAAAAAGATTGAAAAACGGGAGTTTTTTGGATAATGCAAATATCTTCAAACTTATCCAATTAAGTTCTCGGATTATAAGTCATATTAGGCAAAAACATGCAAAAACGGCCAGTTTTGAGATTCAATCTATTTCTTCAAAAAAGGTTAAAAAACGTCAGTTTTGGGAAAATAAACCGTTTTTCAAACTTAGCAAGTTACTGCTCTCGAATCTAATAATATTACCTAAACCCTGGAAAAACGGCCGTTTTCAAGGTTTGGTCCATTTCCTAAAAAAGCTTGAAAAACGTCTGTTTTAAGAAAATAAACCGTTTTTCAAACTTAGCAAGTTATTTGTCTCGAATCTAAGTAATATTAACCAAAACGTAGAAAAACGGCCGTTTTTAAGGTTTGATCCATTTCCTAAAAAAGATTGAAAAACGGGAGTTTTTGGATAATGCAAATATCTTCAAACTTATCCAATTAAGTTCTCGGATTATAAGTCATATTAGGCAAAAACATGCAAAAACAGCCAGTTTTGAGATTCAAGCGATTTCTTAAAAAAAGCTTGGAAAACGTCAGTTTTAAGAAAATAAACCGTTTTTCAAACTTATCAAGTTATTGGTCTCGAATATAAGTAATATTAACCAAAACCTGAAAAACGGCCGTTTTTAAGGTTTTATCTATTTTCTAAAAAAAAGATGGAAGAACGGGAGTTTTTTTGGATAATGCAAATATCTTCAATCTTATTTAATTAAGGTCTCCGATGATAAGTAATTTTTAGGCAAAAACATGCCATAACGGCCAGTTTTGAGATTTGAGCGATTTCTTAAAAAAAGCTTGAAAAACGTCAGTTTTGAGAAAATAAACCGTTTTTCAAACTTAGCAAGTTATTGCTTTCGAATCTAAGTAATATTAACCAAAACCTGGAAAACGGCCGTTTCTAAGGTTTGATCCATTTCCTAAAAAAGATTGAAAAACGAGAGTTTTTTGCATGATGCAAATATCTTCAAACCTATCCGATTAAGGTCTCCGATTATAAGTAATATTAGGCCAAAACATGCGAAAACGGCCAGTTTTGACATTCGATAGATTTCTTATAAAAAGCCTGAGAAACGTCAGTTTTGGGATAATAAACCGTTTTTCAAACTTAGCAAGTTATTGCTCTCGAATTTAAGTAATATTAACCAAAACCTGGAAAAACAGACGTTTTTAAGGTTTTATCCATTTTCTAAAAAAAGATGGAAAAACGGGTGTTTTTTGGATAATGCAAATATCTTCAAACTTATCCAATCAAGGTCCCCGATTATAAGTAATATTAGGCAAAAACATGCAAAAACGTTCAGTTTTGAGATTCGATCGATTTAATAAAAAAAGCTCGAAAACCTTGGTTTTGGGAAAATAAAACGTTTTTCAAACTTAGCAAGTTATTGCTCTCAAATCTAACTAATATTAACCAAAACCTGGAAAAACAGCCGTTTTTAAGGTTTGATCCATATCGTAAAAAAGATTAAAAAACGGGAGTTTTTTGGATGATGCAAATATCTTCAAACTTATCCAATTAAGGTCTCCGATTATAAGTAATATTAAGAAAAAAACATGCAAAAACGGCCAGTTTTGAGATTCGAGCAATTTCTTGAAAAAAGCTTTAAAAACGTCAGTTTTTAGAAAATAAACCGTTTTTCTCGAATCTAAGTAATATTAACCAAAACCTGGAAAACGGCCGTTTTTGAGGTTTAAACCATTTCCTAAAAATGATGGAAAACGGGAGTTTTTTAGGAGATGCAAATATCTTGAAACCTATCCAATTAAGGTCTCCGATTATAAGTAATATTAGGCAAAAACAAGCGAAAACGGCCAGTTTTGAGATTCGATCGATTTCTTAGAATAAGCCTGAGAAACGTCAGTTTTGGGAAAATAAACCGTTTTTCAAACTTAGCAAGTTATTGCTCTCGAATCTAAGTAATATTAACCAAAACCTGGAAAACGGCCGTTTTTAAGGTTTGATCTATTTTCAAAAAAAAAGATGGAAAAACGGGGTTTTTTTGGATAATGCAAATATCTTCAATCTTATTTAATTAAGGTCTCCGATGATAAGTAATATTAGGCAAAAACATGCAAAAAGGGCCAGTTTTGAGATTCAATTGATTTCTTAAAAAAGCTTGAAAAACGTCAGTTTTGGGAAAATAAACCGTTTTTCAAACTTAGCAAGTTATTGCTCTCGAATCTAAGTAATATTAACCAAAACCTGGAAAAACGGCCGTTTTTAAGGTTTGATCCATTTTCTAAAAAAGATTGAAAAACGGGTTTTTTAGGTAATGCAAATATGTTCTAACTTATCCAATTAAGTTCTCCGATTATAAGTAATATTAGGAAAAAACATGCAAAAACGGCCAGTTTGGAGATTTAATCGATTTCTTCAAAAAAGCTTGGAAAACGTCAGTTCTGGGAAAATAAATCGTTTTTCAAACTTAGCAAGTTATTGCTCTCGAATCTAAGTAATATTAACCAGAACCTGGAACAACGGCCGTTTTTAAGGTTTGATCTATTTTCTAAAAAAGATTGAAAAACGGGAGTTTTTTGAATAATGCAAATATCTTCAAACTTATCCAATTAAGGTCTCCGATTATAAGTAATATTAGGCAAAAACATGCAAAAACGGCCAGTTTTGAGATTCAATCGATTTCTTATGAAAAAGCTTGAAAAAGGTCAGTTTTGGGAAAATAAACCGTTTTTCAAACTTAACAAGTTATTGCTCTCGAATCTAAGTAATATTACCCAAAACCTGGAAAAACGGCCGTTTTTAAGGTTTGATCTATTTTCTATAAAAAAGATGGAAAACCGGAGTTTTTTGGATAATGCAAATATCTTCAATCTTATTTAATTAAGGTCTCCGATTATAATTAATATTAGGCAAAAACATGCAAAAACGGCCAGTTTTGAGATTCAATCGATTTCTTAAAAAAAGCTTGAAAAACGTCGGTTTTGAGAAAATAAACCGTTTTTCAAACTTAGCAAGTTATTTCTCTCGAATCTAAGTAATATTAACCAAAACCTGGAAAATCGGCCGTTTTTGAGGTTTGGTCCATTTACTAAAAATGATGGAAAAACGGAAGTTTTTTTGATGATGCAAATATCTTCAAACCCATACAATTAAGGTCTCCGATTATAAGTAATATTAGGCAAAACATGCGAAAACGGCCAGTTTTGAGATTCGATCGATTTCTTAGAAAAAGCCTGAGAAACGTCAGTTTTGGGAAAATAAACCATTTTTTAAACTTAGCAAGTTATTGCTCTCGAATCTAAGTAATATTAACCAAAACCTGGAAAATCGGCCGTTTTTAAGGTTTGATCCATTTCCTAAAAAAAAGTGAAAAACGGTTTGTTTTAGGATAATGCAAATATATTCCAACTTATCCAATTAAGGTCTCCGATTATGAATAATATGGGGGCAAAAACATGCAAAAACGGCCAATTTTGAGATTCAATCGATTTCTTCAAAAAAGCTTGAAAAACGTCAGTTCTGGGAAAATAAGCCGTTTTTTAAACTTAGCAAGTTATTGCTCTCGAATCTAAGCAATATTAGCCAAAACCTGAAAAAAACGGCCGTTTTTAAGGTTCGATCCATTTTCTATAAAAAGATTGAAAAACGGGAGTTTTTTAGATAATGCATATATGTTCAAACGTATCCAATCAGGGTCCCCGATTATAAATAATATCAGGCAAAAACATGCAAAAACGGCCAGTTTTGAGATTCGATCGATTTCTTATGAAAAAGCTTGAAAAAGGTCAGTTTTGAGAAAATCAACCGTTTTTCAAACTTAACAAGTTATTGCTCTCGAATCTAAGTAATATTAACCAAAACCTGGAAAACGGCCGTTTTTAATGTTTGATCTATTTTCTAAAAAAAAGATGGAAAAACGGGTTTTTTTTGGATAATGCAAATATCTTCAATCTTATTTAATTAAGGTCTCCGATGATAAGTAATATTAGTCAAAAACATGCAAAAAGGGCCAGTTTTGAGATACAATTGATTACCTAAAAAAGCTTGAAAAACGTCAGTTTTGGGAAAATAAACCGTTTTTCAAACTTAGCAAGTTATTGCTCTCGAATCTAAGTAATATAAACAAAAACCTAGAAAAACGGCCATTTTTAATCTTTGATCCATTTCCTAAAAAAGATTGAAAAACGGATGTTTTTTGGATAATGCAAATATCTTCAAACTTATCCAATTAAGGTCTCCGATTATAAGTAATATTAAGCAAAAACATGCAAAAACGGCCAGTTTTGAGATTCGATCGATTTCTTAGAATAAGCATGAGAAACGTCAGTTTTGGGAAAATAAACCGTTTTTAAAACTTAGCAAGTTATTGCTCTCGAATCTAAGTAATATTAACCAAAACCGGGAAAAACGGCCATTTTTAATGTTTGATCCATTTTCCTTAAAAAAAATGGAAAAACGGTTTGTTTTAGGATAATGCAAATATATTCCAACTTATCCAATTAAGGTCTCCGATTATGAATAATATGGGGGCAAAAACATGCAAAAACGGCCAATTTTGAGATTCAATCGATTTCTTCAAAAAAGCTTGAAAATGTCAGTTCTGGGAAAATAAGCCGTTTTTTAAACTTAGCAAGTTATTGCTCTCGAATCTAAGCAATATTAGCCAAAACCTGAAAAAAACGGCCGTTTTTAAGGTTCGATCCATTTTCTATAAAAAGATTGAAAAACGGGAGTTTTTTAGATAATGCATATATGTTCAAACGTATCCAATCAGGGTCCCCGATTATAAATAATATCAGGCAAAAACATGCAAAAACGGCCAGTTTTGAGATTCGATCGATTTCTTATGAAAAAGCTTGAAAAAGGTCAGTTTTGAGAAAATCAACCGTTTTTCAAACTTAACAAGTTATTGCTCTCGAATCTAAGTAATATTAACCAAAACCTGGAAAACGGCCGTTTTTAATGTTTGATCTATTTTCTAAAAAAAAGATGGAAAAACGGTTTTTTTTTGGATAATGCAAATATCTTCAATCTTATTTAATTAAGGTCTCCGATGATAAGTAATATTAGTCAAAAACATGCAAAAAGGGCCAGTTTTGAGATACAATTGATTACCTAAAAAAGCTTGAAAAACGTCAGTTTTGGGAAAATAAACCGTTTTTCAAACTTAGCAAGTTATTGCTCTCGAATCTAAGTAATATAAACAAAAACCTAGAAAAACGGCCATTTTTAATCTTTGATCCATTTCCTAAAAAAGATTGAAAAACGGATGTTTTTTGGATAATGCAAATATCTTCAAACTTATCCAATTAAGGTCTCCGATTATAAGTAATATTAAGCAAAAACATGCAAAAACGGCCAGTTTTGAGATTCGATCGATTTCTTAGAATAAGCATGAGAAACGTCAGTTTTGGGAAAATAAACCGTTTTTAAAACTTAGCAAGTTATTGCTCTCGAATCTAAGTAATATTAACCAAAACCGGGAAAAACGGCCATTTTTAATGTTTGATCCATTTTCCTTAAAAAAAATGGAAAAACGGTTTGTTTTAGGATAATGCAAATATATTCCAACTTATCCAATTAAGGTCTCCGATTATGAATAATATGGGGGCAAAAACATGCAAAAACGGCCAATTTTGAGATTCAATCGATTTCTTCAAAAAAGCTTGAAAATGTCAGTTCTGGGAAAATAAGCCGTTTTTTAAACTTAGCAAGTTATTGCTCTCGAATCTAAGCAATATTAGCCAAAACCTGAAAAAAACGGCCGTTTTTAAGGTTCGATCCATTTTCTATAAAAAGATTGAAAAACGGGAGTTTTTTAGATAATGCATATATGTTCAAACGTATCCAATCAGGGTCCCCGATTATAAATAATATCAGGCAAAAACATGCAAAAACGGCCAGTTTTGAGATTCGATCGATTTCTTATGAAAAAGCTTGAAAAAGGTCAGTTTTGAGAAAATCAACCGTTTTTCAAACTTAACAAGTTATTGCTCTCGAATCTAAGTAATATTAACCAAAACCTGGAAAACGGCCGTTTTTAATGTTTGATCTATTTTCTAAAAAAAAGATGGAAAAACGGTTTTTTTTTGGATAATGCAAATATCTTCAATCTTATTTAATTAAGGTCTCCGATGATAAGTAATATTAGTCAAAAACATGCAAAAAGGGCCAGTTTTGAGATTCGATCGATTTCATAAAAAAAAGTTTGAATAACCTCGGTTTGGGGAAAATAAACCGTTTTTCAAACTTAGCAGGTTATTGCTCTCGAATCTAAGTAATATTAACCAAAACCTGGAAAAACGGCCGTTTTTAAGGTTTGATCCATTTCCTAAAAAAGTTTGAAAAACGGGAGTTTTTCAGATGGTGCAAATATTTTCAAACCTATCCAATTAAGGTCTCCGATTATAAGTAATATCAGGCAAAAACATGCAAAAACGGCCAGTTTTGAGATTCGATCGATTTCTTATAAAAAGCCTGAGAAACGTCAGTTTTGGGAAAATAAACCGTTTTTCAAACTTAGCAAGTTATTGCTCTCAAATTTAAGTAATATTAACCAAAACCTGGAAAAACAGACGTTTTTAAGGTTTGATCCATTTTCTAAAAAGAGATGGAAAAACGGGAGTTTTTTGGATAATGCATATATGTTTAAACTTACCCAATTAAGGTCCCCGATTATAAGTAATATTAGGCAAAAACATGCAAAAACGGCCAGTTTTGAGATTCGAGCGATTTCTTAAAAAATGCTTGAAAAACGTCAGTTTTGACAAAATAAACCGTTTTTCAAACATAGCAAGTTATTGCTCTCGAATCTAAGTAATATTAACCAAAACCTGGAAAAACGGCCGTTTTTAAGGTTTGATCCATTTCCTAAAAAAGTTTGAAAAACGGGAGTTTTTCAGATGGTGCAAATATTTTCAAACCTATCCAATTAAGGTCTCCGATTATAAGTAATATCAGGCAAAAACATGCAAAAACGGCTGGTTTTGAGATTCGAGCGATTTCTTTAAAAAAGCATGAAAAACGTCAGTTCGGGAAAATAAACCGTTTTTCAAACATATCCAGTTAATGTTCTTGAATATTAGTAATATAAACCAAAACCTTGAAAAACGGCCGTTTTTAAGGTTTGATCCATTTCCTAAAAATGATTGAAAAACAGGAGTTTTTGGATAATGCAAATATCTTCAAACTTATCCAATTAAGTTCTCCGAATATAAGTAATATTAGGCAAAAACATGCAAAAACGGCAAGTTTTGAGATTCGATTGATTTCTTATAAAAAGCTTGAAAAACGTCAGTTTTGAGAAAATAAACCGTTTTTCAAGCATAGCAAGTTATTGCTCTCGAATCTAATTAATATTAAACAAAACCTGGAAAAATAGCCGTTTTTTAGGTTTGATCCATTTTCTAAAAAAAGATTGAAAAACGGGAGTTTTTTTGGATGATGCAAATATCTTTAAACCTATCCAATTAAGGTCTACGATTATAAGTAATATTAGGCAAAAACATGCAAAAACGGCCAGTTTTGAGATTCGATCGATTTCTTATAAAAACGTTTGAAAAAGGTCAGTTTGGGGAAAATACACCATTTTTCAAACTTAACAAGTTATTGCTCTCGAATCTAAGTAATATTAAACAAAACCTGGAAAAACGGCCGTTTTTAATGTTTGATCTATTTTCTAAAAAAAGATTGAAAAACGGGAGTTTTTTGGATAATGCAAATATCTTCAAACCTATCCAATTAGGGTCTACGATTATAAGTAATATTAGGCAAAAACATGCAAAAAGGGCCAGTTTTGAGATTCGATCGATTTCTTATGAAAACGCTTGAAAAAGGTCAGTTTGGGGAAAATACACCGTTTTTCAAACTTAACAAGTTATTGCTCTCGAATCTAAGTAATATTAACCAAAACCTGGAAAAACGGCCGTTTTTAAGGTTTGATCTATTTTCTAAAAAAAAGATGGAAGAACGGGAGTTTTTTTGGATAATGCAAATATCTTCAATCTTATTTAATTAAGGTCTCCGATGATAAGTAATATTAGGCAATAACATGCAAAAACGGCCAGTGTGAAGATTTAATCGATTTCTTAAAAAAAGCTTGAAATACGTCAGTTTTGGGAAAATAAACCGTTTTTCAAACGTAGCAAGTTATTGATCTCGAATCTAAGTAATATTAACCAAAACCTGGAAAAACGGCCGTTTTTAAGGTTTGATCTATTTTCTAAAAAAAAGATGGAAAAACGGGAGTTTTTCGGATTAGGCAAATATCTTCAATCTTATTTAATTAAGGTCTCCGATGATAAGTAATATTATGCAAAAACATGCAAAAACGGCCAGTTTTGAGATTCAATCGATTTCTTAAAAAAAGCTTGAAAAACGTCGGTTTTAGGAAAATAAACCGTTTTTCAAACCTAGCAAGTTATTGCTCTCGAATCTGAGTAATATTAACCAAAACCTGGAGAAACGGCCGTTTTTGAAGTTTAAACCATTTCCTAAAAATTATGGAAAAACGGGAGTTTTTTGGATGATGCAAATATCTTCAAACCTATCCAAGTAGGGTCTCCGATTATAAGTAATATTAGGCAAAAACATGCGAAAACGGCCAGTTTTGAGATTCGATCGATTTCTTATAAAAAGCTTGAAAAACGTCAGTTTTGAGAAAATAAACCGTTTTTCAAGCATAGCAAGTTATTGCTCTCGAATCTAATTAATATTAAACAAAACCTGGAAAAATAGCCGTTTTTTAGGTTTGATCCATTTTCTAAAAAAAGATTGAAAAACGGGAGTTATTTTGGATGATGCAAATATCTTTAAACCTATCCAATTAAGGTCTACGATTATAAGTAATATTAGGCAAAAACATGCAAAAACGGCCAGTTTTGAGATTCGATCGATTTCTTATGAAAACCGTTTTAACCAAAACCTGGAAAAACGGCCGTTTCTAAGGTTTGATCCATTTCCTAAAAAAGATTGAAAAACGAGAGTTTTTTGGATGATGCAAATATCTTCAAACCTATCCGATTAAGGTCTCCGATTATAAGTAATATTAGGCAAAAACATGCGAAAACGGCCAGTTTTGAGATTCGATCGATTTCTTATGAAAAAGCTTGAAAAAGGTCAGTTTTGAGAAAATAAACCGTTTTTCAAACGTAGCAAGTTATTGATCTCGAATCTAAGTAATATTAACCAAAACCTGGAAAAACGGCCGTTTTTAAGGTTTGATCTATTTTCTAAAAAAAAGATGGAAAAACGGGAGTTTTTCGGATTAGGCCAATATCTTCAATCTTATTTAATTAAGGTCTCCGATGATAAGTAATATTATGCAAAAACATGCAAAAACGGCCAGTTTTGAGATTCAATCGATTTCTTAAAAAAAGCTTGAAAAACGTCGGTTTTAGGAAAATAAACCGTTTTTCAAACCTAGCAAGTTATTGCTTTCGAATCTGAGTAATATTAACCAAAACCTGGAGAAACGGCCGTTTTTGAAGTTTAAACCATTTCCTAAAAATTATGGAAAAACGGGAGTTTTTTGGATGATGCAAATATCTTCAAACCTATCCAAGTAGGGTCTCCGATTATAAGTAATATTAGGCAAAAACATGCGAAAACGGCCAGTTTTGAGATTCGATCGATTTCTTATAAAAAGCTTGAAAAACGTCAGTTTTGAGAAAATAAACCGTTTTTCAAGCATAGCAAGTTATTGCTCTCGAATCTAATTAATATTAAACAAAACCTGGAAAAATAGCCGTTTTTTAGGTTTGATCCATTTTCTAAAAAAAGATTGAAAAACGGGAGTTATTTTGGATGATGCAAATATCTTTAAACCTATCCAATTAAGGTCTACGATTATAAGTAATATTAGGCAAAAACATGCAAAAACGGCCAGTTTTGAGATTCGATCGATTTCTTATGAAAACGCTTGAAAAAGGTCAGTTTGGGGAAAATACACCGTTTTTAAAACTTAACAAGTTATTGCTCTCGAATCTAAGTAATATTAAACAAAACCTGGAAAAACGGCCGTTTTTAAGGTTTGATCTATTTTCTAAAAAAAGATGGAAAAACGGGAGTTTTTTTGAATAATGCAAATATCTTCAATCTTATTCAATTAAGGTCTCCGATGATAAGTAATTTTTAGGCAAAAACATGCCATAACGGCCAGTTTTGAGATTTGAGCGATTTCTTAAAAAAAGCTTGAAAAACGTCAGTTTTGGGAAAATAAACCGTTTTTTAAACTTAGCAAGTTATTGCTCTCGAATCTAAGTAATATTAACCAAAACCTGGAAAAACGGCCGTTTTTAAGGTTTGATCTATTTTCTAAAAAAAAGATGGAAGAACGGGAGTTTTTTTGGATAATGCAAATATCTTCAATCTTATTTAATTAAGGTCTCCGATGATAAGTAATATTAGGCAATAACATGCAAAAACGGCCAGTGTGAAGATTTAATCGATTTCTTAAAAAAAGCTTGAAATACGTCAGTTTTGGGAAAATAAACCGTTTTTCAAACTTTGCAAGTTATTGCTCTCGAATCTAAGTAATATTAACCAAAACCTGGAAAAACGGCCGTTTCTAAGGTTTGATCCATTTCCTAAAAAAGATTGAAAAACGAGTTTTTTGGATGATGCAAATATCTTCAAACCTATCCGATTAAGGTCTCCGATTATAAGTAATATTAGGCAAAAACATGCGAAAACGGCCAGTTTTGACATTCGATCGATTTCTTATAAAAAGCCTGAGAAACGTCAGTTTTGGGAAAATAAACCGTTTTTCAAACTTAGCAAGTTATTGCTCTCAAATTTATGTAATATTAACCAAAACCTGGAAAAACAGACGTTTTTAAGGTTTGATCCATTTTCTAAAAAGAGATGGAAAAACGGGAGTTTTTTGGATAATGCATATATGTTTAAACTTACCCAATTAGGGTCCCCGATTATAAGTAATATTAGGCAAAAACATGCAAAAACGGCCAGTTTTGAGATTCGAGCGATTTCTTAAAAAATGCTTGAAAAACGTCAGTTTTGACAAAATAAACCGTTTTTCAAACATAGCAAGTTATTGCTCTCGAATCTAAGTAATATTAACCAAAACCTGGAAAAACGGCCGTTTTTAAGGTTTGATCCATTTCCTAAAAAAGATCAAAAAACGGGAGTTTTTTGGATAATGCATATATGTTCAAACTTATCCATTTAAGGTCTCCGATTATAAGTAATATTAGTCAAAAACATGCAAAAACAGCCAGTTTTGAGATTCGAGCGATTTCTTAAAAAAAGCTTGAAAAACGTCAGTTTTAAGAAAATAAACCGTTTTTCAAACTTAGCAAGTTATTGGTCTCGAATATAAGTAATATTAAGCAAAACCTGGAAAAACGGCCGTTTTTAAGGTTTGATCCATTTCCTAAAAAAGATTGAAAAACGGGAATTTTTGAATAATGCAAATATCTTCAAACTTATCCAATTAAGGTCTCCGATTATAAGGAATATTAGGCAAAAACATGCAAATACGGCCAGTTTTGAGATTCGAGCGATTTCTTAAAAAAAGCTTGAAAAACGTCAGTTTTAAGAAAATAAACCGTTTTTCAAACTTAGCAAGTTATTGGTCTCGAATCTAAGTAATATTAACCAAAACCTGGAAAAACGGCCGTTTTTAAGGTTTGTTCCATTTCCTAAAAAAGATTAAAAAACGGGAATTTTTGGATAATGCAAATATCTTCAAACTTATCCAATTAAGTTCTCGGATTATAAGTCATATTAGGCAAAAACATGCAAAAACAGCCGGTTTTGAGATTCAAGCGATTTCTTAAAAAAAGCTTGAAAAACGTCAGTTTTGAGAAAATAAACCGTTTTTCAAACTTAGCAAGTTATTGCTCTCGAATATAAGTAATATTAACCAAAACCTGGAAAAACGGCCGTTTTTAAGGTTTGATCCATTTCCTAAATAAGATTAAAAAACGGGAGTTTTTTGGATAATGCATATATGTTCAAACTTATCCATTTAATGTCTCCGATTTTTACTAATATTAGTCAAAAACATTCAAAAACAGCCAGTTTTGAGATTCGAGCGATTTCTGTAAAAAAGCTTGAAAAACGTCAGTTTTAAGAAAATAAACCGTTTTTCAAACTTAGCAAGTTATTGGTCTCGAATCTAAGTAATATTACCTAAAACCTGGAAAAACGGCCGTTTTTAAGGTTTGATCCATTTCCTAAAAAAGATTGAAAAACGGGAATTTTTTAATAATGCAAATATCTTTAAACTTATCCAATTAAGGTCTCCGATTATAAGGAATATTAGGCAAAAACATGCAAATACGGCCAGTTTTGAGATTCAAGCGATTTCTCAAAAATAGCTTGAAAAACGTACGTTTTAAGAAAATAAACCGTTTTTCAAACTTAGCAAGTTATTGCTCTCGAATCTAAGTAATATTAACCAAAACCTGGAAAAACGGCCGTTTCTAAGGTTTGATCCATTTCCTAAAAAAGATTGAAAAACGAGTTTTTTGGATGATGCAAATATCTTCAAACCTATCCGATTAAGGTCTCCGATTATAAGTAATATTAGGCAAAAACATGCGAAAACGGCCAGTTTTGACATTCGATCGATTTCTTATAAAAAGCCTGAGAAACGTCAGTTTTGGGAAAATAAACCGTTTTTCAAACTTAGCAAGTTATTGCTCTCAAATTTATGTAATATTAACCAAAACCTGGAAAAACAGACGTTTTTAAGGTTTGATCCATTTTCTAAAAAGAGATGGAAAAACGGGAGTTTTTTGGATAATGCATATATGTTTAAACTTACCCAATTAGGGTCCCCGATTATAAGTAATATTAGGCAAAAACATGCAAAAACGGCCAGTTTTGAGATTCGAGCGATTTCTTAAAAAATGCTTGAAAAACGTCAGTTTTGACAAAATAAACCGTTTTTCAAACATAGCAAGTTATTGCTCTCGAATCTAAGTAATATTAACCAAAACCTGGAAAAACAGCCGTTTTTAAGGTTTGATCCATTTCCTAAAAAAGTTTGAAAAACGGGAGTTTTTCAGATGGTGCAAATATTTTCAAACCTATCCAATTAAGGTCTCCGATTATAAGTAATATCAGGCAAAAACATGCAAAAACGGCCAGTTTTGAGATTCGATCGATTTCTTATGAAAAAGCTTGAAAAAGGTCAGTTCGGGAAAATAAACCGTTTTTCAAACATATCCAGTTAATGTTCTTGAATATTAGTAATATAAACCAAAACCTTGAAAAACGGCCGTTTTTAAGGTTTGATCCATTTCCTAAAAATGATTGAAAAACAGGAGTTTTTGGATAATGCAAATATCTTCAAACTTATCCAATTAAGTTCTCCGAATATAAGTAATATTAGGCAAAAACATGCAAAAACGGCAAGTTTTGAGATTCGATTGATTTCTTATAAAAAGCTTGAAAAACGTCAGTTTTGAGAAAATAAACCGTTTTTCAAGCATAGCAAGTTATTGCTCTCGAATCTAATTAATATTAAACAAAACCTGGAAAAATAGCCGTTTTTTAGGTTTGATCCATTTTCTAAAAAAAGATTGAAAAACGGGAGTTTTTTTGGATGATGCAAATATCTTTAAACCTATCCAATTAAGGTCTACGATTATAAGTAATATTAGGCAAAAACATGCAAAAACGGCCAGTTTTGAGATTCGATCGATTTCTTATAAAAACGTTTGAAAAAGCTCAGTTTGGGGAAAATACACCATTTTTCAAACTTAACAAGTTATTGCTCTCGAATCTAAGTAATATTAAACAAAACCTGGAAAAACGGCCGTTTTTAAGGTTTGATCTATTTTCTAAAAAAAGATTGAAAAACGGGAGTTTTTTGGATAATGCAAATATCTTCAAACCTATCCAATTAAGGTCTACGATTATAAGTAATATTAGGCAAAAACATGCAAAAAGGGCCAGTTTTGAGATTCGATCGATTTCTTATGAAAACGCTTGAAAAAGGTCAGTTTGGGGAAAATACACCGTTTTTCAAACTAAACAAGTTATTGCTCTCGAATCTAAGTAATATTAAACAAAACCTGGAAAAACGGCCGTTTTTAAGGTTTGATCTATTTTCTAAAAAAAAAGATGGAAAAACGGGAGTTTTTTTGAATAATGCAAATATCTTCAATCTTATTCAATTAAGGTCTCCGATGATAAGTAATTTTTAGGCAAAAACATGCCATAACGGCCAGTTTTGAGATTTGAGCGATTTCTTAAAAAAAGCTTGAAAAACGTCAGTTTTGGGAAAATAAACCGTTTTTCAAACTTAGCAAGTTATTGCTCTCGAATCTAAGTAATATTAACCAAAACCTGGAAAAACGTCCGTTTTTAAGGTTTGATCTATTTTCTAAAAAAAAGATGGAAGAACGGGAGTTTTTTTGGATAATGCAAATATCTTCAATCTTATTTAATTAAGGTCTCCGATGATAAGTAATATTAGGCAATAACATGCAAAAACGGCCAGTGTGAAGATTTAATCGATTTCTTAAAAAAAGCTTGAAATACGTCAGTTTTGGGAAAATAAACCGTTTTTCAAACTTTGCAAGTTATTGCTCTCGAATCTAAGTAATATTAACCAAAACCTGGAAAAACGGCCGTTTCTAAGGTTTGATCCATTTCCTAAAAAAGATTGAAAAACGAGAGTTTTTTGGATGATGCAAATATCTTCAAACCTATCCGATTAAGGTCTCCGATTATAAGTAATATTAGGCAAAAACATGCGAAAACGGCCAGTTTTGACATCGATCGATTTCTTATAAAAAGCCTGAGAAACGTCAGTTTTGGGAAAATAAATTGTTTTTCAAACTTAGCAAGTTATTGCTCTCAAATTTAAGTAATATTAACCAAAACCTGGAAAAACAGACGTTTTTAAGGTTTGATCCATTTTCTAAAAAGAGATGGAAAAACGGAAGTTTTTTGGATAATGCATATATGTTTAAACTTACCCAATTAGGGTCCCCGATTATAAGTAATATTAGGCAAAAACATGCAAAAACGGCCAGTTTTGAGATTCGAGCGATTTCTTAAAAAATGCTTGAAAAACGTCAGTTTTGACAAAATAAACCGTTTTTCAAACATAGCAAGTTATTGCTCTCGAATCTAAGTAATATTAACCAAAACCTGGAAAAACGGCCGTTTTTAAGGTTTGATCCATTTCCTAAAAAAGTTTGAAAAACGGGAGTTTTTCAGATGGTGCAAATATCTTCAAACCTATCCAATTAAGTTCTCGGATTATAAGTCATATTAGGCAAAAACATGCAAAAACGGCCAGTTTTGAGATTCAATCGATTTCTTCAAAAAAGCTTGAAAAACGTCAGTTTTGGGAAAATGAACCGTTTTTCAAACTTAGCAAGTTACTGCTTTCGAATCTTAGTAATATTAACCAAAACCTGGAAAAACGGCCGTTTTTAAGGTTTGATCCATTTCCTAAAAAAGATTGAAAAACGGGAGTTTTTTGGATAATGCATATATGTTCAAACTTATCCATTTAAAGTCTCCGATTATAAGTAATATTAGGCAAAAACATGCAAAAACGCCTAGTTTTGAATTCAATCGATTTCTTCAAAAAAGCTTGAAACACGTCAGCTTTGGGAAAATAAACCGTTTTTCAAACTTAGCAAGTTATTGGTCTCGAATCTAAGTAATATTACCTAAACCCTGGAAAAACGGCCGTTTTCAAGGTTTGGTCCATTTCCTAAAAAAAGCTTGAAAAACGTCAGTTTTAAGAAAATAAACCGTTTTTCAAACTTAGCAAGTTATTTGTCTCGAATCTAAGTAATATTAACCTAAACCTGGAAAAACGGCCGTTTTTAAGGTTTGATCCATTTCCTAAAAAAGATTGAAAAACGGGAGTTTTTGGATAATGCAAATATCTTCAAACTTATCCAATTAAGTTCTCGGATTATAAGTCCTTTTTAGGCAAAAACATGCAAAAACAGCCACTTTTGAGATTCAAGCGATTTCTTAAAAAAAGCTTGAAAAACGTCAGTTTTGAGAAAATAAACCGTTTTTCAAACTTAGCAAGTTATTGGTCTCGAATATAAGTAATATTAACCAAAACCTGGAAAAACGGCCGTTTTTAAGGTTTGATCCATTTCCTAAAAAAGATCAAAAAACGGGAGTTTTTTTGGATAATGCATATATGTTCAAACTTATCCATTTAAGGTCTCCGATTATAAGTAATATTAGTCAAAAACATGCAAAAACAGCCAGTTTTGAGATTCGAGCGATTTCTTAAAAAAAGCTTGAAAAACGTCAGTTTTAAGAAAATAAACCGTTTTTCAAACTTAGCAAGTTATTGGTCTCGAATCTAAGTAATATTAACCAAAACCTGGAAAAACGGCCGTTTTTAAGGTTTGATCCATTTCCTAAAAAAGATTAAAAAACGGGAATTTTTGGATAATGCAAATATCTTCAAACTTATCCAATTAAGTTCTCGGATTATAAGTCATATTAGGCAAAAACATGCAAAAACAGCCGGTTTTGAGATTCAAGCGATTTCTTAAAAAAAGCTTGAAAAACGTCAGTTTTGAGAAAATAAACCGTTTTTCAAACTTAGCAAGTTATTGCTCTCGAATATAAGTAATATTAACCAAAACCTGGAAAAACGGCCGTTTTTAAGGTTTGATCCATTTCCTAAAAAAGATTAAAAAACGGGAGTTTTTTGGATAATGCATATATGTTCAAACTTATCCATTTAAGGTCTCCGATTTTTACTAATATTAGTCAAAAACATTCAAAAACAGCCAGTTTTGAGATTCGAGCGATTTCTGTAAAAAAGCTTGAAAAACGTCAGTTTTAAGGAAATAAACCGTTTTTCAAACTTAGCAAGTTATTGGTCTCGAATCTAAGTAATATTACCTAAAACCTGGAAAAACGGCCGTTTTTAAGGTTTGATCCATTTCCTAAAAAAGATTGAAAAACGGGAATTTTTTAATAATGCAAATATCTTTAAACTTATCCAATTAAGGTCTCCGATTATAAGGAATATTAGGCAAAAACATGCAAATACGGCCAGTTTTGAGATTCAAGCGATTTCTTAAAAATAGCTTGAAAAACGTACGTTTTAAGAAAATAAACCGTTTTTCAAACTTAGCAAGTTATTGCTCTCGAATCTAAGTAATATTAACCAAAACCTGGAAAAACGGCCGTTTTTAAGGTTTGATCCATTTCCTAAAAAAGATTGAAAAACGGGAATTTTGGATAATGCAAATATCTTCAAACTTATCCAATTAAGTTCTCGGATTATAAGTCATATTAGGCAAAAACATGCAAAAACAGCCGGTTTTGAGATTCAAGCGATTTCTTAAAAAAAGCTTGAAAAACGTCAGTTTTGAGAAAATTAACCGTTTTTCAAACTTAGCAAGTGATTGCTCTCAAATCTAAGTAATATTTACCAAAACCTAGAAAAACCGCCGTTTTTAAGGTTTGATCTATTTCCTTAAAAAAAGATTGAAAAACGGATGTTTTTTGGATAATGCAAATATCTTTAAACTTATCCAATTAAGGTCTCCGATTATAAGTAATATTATGCTAAAACATGCAAAACGGCTAGTTGTGAGATTCAATCCATTTCTTCCAAAAAAGCTTGAAAAACGTCAGTTTTAAGAAAATAAATCGTTTTTCAAACTTAGCAAGTTATTGCTCTCGAATCTAAGTAATATTAAGCAAAACCTAGAAAAACGGCCGTTTTTAAGGTTTGATCCATTTCCTAAAAAAGATTGAAAAACGGGAGTTTTTTGGATAATGCATATATGTTCAAACTTATCCATTTAAGGTCTCCGATTATAAGTAATATTAGGCAAAAACATGCAAAAACGGCCGGTTTGACATTCAATCGATTTCTTCAAAAAATCTTGAAAAACGTCAGTTTTAAGAAAATAAACCGTTTTTCAAACTTAGCAAGTTATTGGTCTCGAATATAAGTAATATTAACCAAAACCTTTGAAAACGGCCGTTTTTAGGGTTTGATCCATTTCCTAAAAAAGATTGAAAAACGGGAATTTTTGAATAATGCAAATATCTTCAAACGTATCCAATTAAGGTTTCCGATTATAAGGAATATTACGCAAAAACATGCAAATATGGCCAGTTTTGAGATTCGAGCGATTTCTTAAAAATAGCTTAAAAAACGTACGTTTTAAGAAAATAAACCGTTTTTCAAACTAAGCAAGTTATTGCTCTCGAATCTAAGTAATATTAACCAAAACCTGGAAAAACGGCCGTTTTTAAGGTTTGAACCATTTCCTAAAAAAGATTGAAAAACGGGAGTTTTTGGATAATGCAAATATCTTCAAACTTATCCAATTAAGTTCTCGGATTATAAGTCATATTAGGCAAAAACATGCAAAAACAGCCAGTTTTGAGATTCAAGCGATTTCTTAAAAAAAGCTAGAAAAACGTCAGTTTTGAGAAAATAAACCGTTATTCAAACTTAGCAAGTTATTGCTCTCGAATCTAAGTAATATAAACCAAAACCTGGAAAAACGGCCGTTTTTAAGGTTTGATCCATTTCCTAAAAAAGATCAAAAAACGGGAGTTTTTTTGGATAATGCATATATGTTCAAACTTATCCATTTAAGGTCTCCGATTATAAGTAATATTAGTCAAAAACATGCAAAAACAGCCAGTTTTGAGATTCGAGCGATTTCTTAAAAAAAGCTTGAAAAACGTCAGTTTTAAGAAAATAAACCGTTTTTCAAACTTAGCAAGTTATTGGTCTCGAATCTAAGTAATATTAACCAAAACCTGGAAAAACGGCCGTTTTTAAGGTTTGATCCATTTCCTAAAAAAGATTAAAAAACGGGAATTTTTGGATAATGCAAATATCTTCAAACTTATCCAATTAAGTTCTCGGATTATAAGTCATATTAGGCAAAAACATGCAAAAACAGCCGGTTTTGAGATTCAAGCGATTTCTTAAAAAAAGCTTGAAAAACGTCAGTTTTGAGAAAATAAACCGTTTTTCAAACTTAGCAAGTTATTGCTCTCGAATATAAGTAATATTAACCAAAACCTGGAAAAACGGCCGTTTTTAAGGTTTGATCCATTTCCTAAAAAAGATTAAAAAACGGGAGTTTTTTGGATAATGCATATATGTTCAAACTTATCCATTTAAGGTCTCCGATTTTTACTAATATTAGTCAAAAACATTCAAAAACAGCCAGTTTTGAGATTCGAGCGATTTCTGTAAAAAAGCTTGAAAAACGTCAGTTTTAAGAAAATAAACCGTTTTTCAAACTTAGCAAGTTATTGGTCTCGAATCTAAGTAATATTACCTAAAACCTGGAAAAACGGCCGTTTTTAAGGTTTGATCCATTTCCTAAAAAAGATTGAAAAACGGGAATTTTTTAATAATGCAAATATCTTTAAACTTATCCAATTAAGGTCTCCGATTATAAGGAATATTAGGCAAAAACATGCAAATACGGCCAGTTTTGAGATTCAAGCGATTTCTTAAAAATAGCTTGAAAAACGTACGTTTTAAGAAAATAAACCGTTTTTCAAACTTAGCAAGTTATTGCTCTCGAATCTAAGTAATATTAACCAAAACCTGGAAAAACGGCCGTTTTTAAGGTTTGATCCATTTCCTAAAAAAGATTGAAAAACGGGAATTTTGGATAATGCAAATATCTTCAAACTTATCCAATTAAGTTCTCGGATTATAAGTCATATTAGGCAAAAACATGCAAAAACAGCCGGTTTTGAGATTCAAGCGATTTCTTAAAAAAAGCTTGAAAAACGTCAGTTTTGAGAAAATTAACCGTTTTTCAAACTTAGCAAGTGATTGCTCTCAAATCTAAGTAATATTTACCAAAACCTAGAAAAACCGCCGTTTTTAAGGTTTGATCTATTTCCTTAAAAAAAGATTGAAAAACGGATGTTTTTTGGATAATGCAAATATCTTTAAACTTATCCAATTAAGGTCTCCGATTATAAGTAATATTATGCTAAAACATGCAAAACGGCTAGTTGTGAGATTCAATCCATTTCTTCCAAAAAAGCTTGAAAAACGTCAGTTTTAAGAAAATAAATCGTTTTTCAAACTTAGCAAGTTATTGCTCTCGAATCTAAGTAATATTAAGCAAAACCTAGAAAAACGGCCGTTTTTAAGGTTTGATCCATTTCCTAAAAAAGATTGAAAAACGGGAGTTTTTTGGATAATGCATATATGTTCAAACTTATCCATTTAAGGTCTCCGATTATAAGTAATATTAGGCAAAAACATGCAAAAACGGCCGGTTTGACATTCAATCGATTTCTTCAAAAAATCTTGAAAAACGTCAGTTTTAAGAAAATAAACCGTTTTTCAAACTTAGCAAGTTATTGGTCTCGAATATAAGTAATATTAACCAAAACCTTTGAAAACGGCCGTTTTTAGGGTTTGATCCATTTCCTAAAAAAGATTGAAAAACGGGAATTTTTGAATAATGCAAATATCTTCAAACGTATCCAATTAAGGTTTCCGATTATAAGGAATATTACGCAAAAACATGCAAATATGGCCAGTTTTGAGATTCGAGCGATTTCTTAAAAATAGCTTAAAAAACGTACGTTTTAAGAAAATAAACCGTTTTTCAAACTAAGCAAGTTATTGCTCTCGAATCTAAGTAATATTAACCAAAACCTGGAAAAACGGCCGTTTTTAAGGTTTGAACCATTTCCTAAAAAAGATTGAAAAACGGGAGTTTTTGGATAATGCAAATATCTTCAAACTTATCCAATTAAGTTCTCGGATTATAAGTCATATTAGGCAAAAACATGCAAAAACAGCCAGTTTTGAGATTCAAGCGATTTCTTAAAAAAAGCTAGAAAAACGTCAGTTTTGAGAAAATAAACCGTTATTCAAACTTAGCAAGTTATTGCTCTCGAATCTAAGTAATATAAACCAAAACCTAGAAAAACCGCCGTTTTTAAGGTTTGATCTATTTCCTTAAAAAAGATTGAAAAACGGATGTTTTTTGGATAATGCAAATATCTTTAAACTTATCCAATTAAGGTCTCCGATTATAAGTAATATTATGCTAAAACATGCAAAAACGGCTAGTTGTGAGATTCAATCCATTTCTTCAAAAAAGCTTGAAAAACGTCAGTTTTAAGAAAATAAACCGTTTTTCAAACTTAGCAAGTTATTGGTCTCGAATCTAAGTAATATTAAGCTAAACCTGGAAAAACGGCCGTTTTTAAGGTTTGATCCATTTCCTAAAAAAGATTGAAAAACGGGAGTTTTTTGGATAATGCATATATGTTCAAACTTATCCATTTAAGGTCTCAGATTATAAGTAATATTAGGCAAAAACATGCAAAAACAGCCAGTTTTGAGATTCGAGCGATTTCTTAAAAAAAGCTTGAAAAACGTCAGTTTTAAGAAAATAAACCGTTTTTCAAACTTAGCAGGTTATTGGTCTCGAATATAAGTAATATTAACCAAAACCTGGAAAAACGGCCGTTTTTAAGGTTTGATCTATTTCCTTAAAAAAGATTGAAAAACGGATGTTTTTTGGATAATGCAAATATCTTTAAACTTATCCAATTAAGGTCTCCGATTATAAGTAATATTATGCTAAAACATGCAAAAACGGCTAGTTGTGAGATTCAATCTATTTCTTCCAAAAAGCTTGAAAAACGTCAGTTTTAAGAAAATAAACCGTTTTTCAAACTTAGCAAGTTATTGGTCTTGAATCTAAGTAATATTAAGCTAAACCTGGAAAAACGGCCGTTTTTAAGGTTTGATCCATTTCCTAAAAAAGATTGAAAAACGGGAGTTTTTTGGATAATGCATATATGTTCAAACTTATCCATTTAAGGTCTCCGATTATAAGTAATATTAGGCAAAAACATGCAAAAACGGCCTGTTTTGACATTCAATCGATTTCTTCAAAAAAGCTTGAAAAACGTCAGTTTTAAGAAAATAAACCGTTTTTCAAACTTAGCAAGTTATTGGTCTCGAATATAAGTAATATTAACCAAAACCTGGAAACCGGCCGTTTTTAAGGTTTGATCCATTTCCTAAAAAAGATTAAAAAACGGGAGTTTTTTGGATAATGCATATATGTTCAAACTTATCCATTTAAGGTCTCCGATTTTTACTAATATTAGTCAAAAACATGCAAAAACAGCCAGTTTTGAGATTCGAGCGATTTCTTAAAAATAGCTTGAAAAACGTACGTTTAAAGAAAATAAACCGTTTTTCAAACTTAGCAAGTTATTGCTCTCGAATCTAAGTAATATTAACCAAAACCTGGAAAAACGGCCGTTTTTAAGGTTTGATCCATTTCCTAAAAAAGATTGAAAAACGGGAGTTTTTTGGATAATGCAAATATCTTCAAACTTATCCAATTATGTTCTCGGATTATAAGTCATATTAGGCAAAAACATGCAAAAACGGCCAGTTTTGAGATTCAATCTATTTCTTCAAAAAAGGTTAAAAAACGTCAGTTTTGGGAAAATAAACCGTTTTTCAAACTTAGCAAGTTACTGCTCTCGAATCTAATAATATTACCTAAACCCTGGAAAAACGGCCGTTTTCAAGGTTTGGTCCATTTCCTAAAAAAGCTTGAAAAAGGTCAGTTTTAAGAAAATAAACCGTTTTTCAAACTTAGCAAGTTATTTGTCTCGAATCTAAGTAATATTAACCAAAACGTAGAAAAACGGCCGTTTTTAAGGTTTGATCCATTTCCTAAAAAAGATTGAAAAACGGGAGTTTTTGGATAATGCAAATATCTTCAAACTTATCCAATTAAGTTCTCGGATTATAAGTCATATTAGGCAAAAACATGCAAAAACAGCCAGTTTTGAGATTCAAGCGATTTCTTAAAAAAAGCTTGGAAAACGTCAGTTTTAAGAAAATAAACCGTTTTTCAAACTTAGCAAGTTATTGGTCTCGAATATAAGTAATATTAACCAAAACCTGGAAAAACGGCCGTTTTTAAGGTTTTATCTATTTTCTAAAAAAAAGATGGAAGAACGGGAGTTTTTTTGGATAATGCAAATATCTTCAATCTTATTTAATTAAGGTCTCCGATGATAAGTAATATTAGGCAATAACATGCAAAAACGGCCAGTGTGAAGATTTAATCGATTTCTTAAAAAAAGCTTGAAATACGTCAGTTTTGGGAAAATAAACCGTTTTTCAAACTTTGCAAGTTATTGCTTTCGAATCTAAGTAATATTAACCAAAACCTGGAAAAACGGCCGTTTCTAAGGTTTGATCCATTTCCTAAAAAAGATTGAAAAACGAGAGTTTTTTGGATGATGCAAATATCTTCAAACCTATCCGATTAAGGTCTCCGATTATAAGTAATATTAGGCCAAAACATGCGAAAACGGCCAGTTTTGACATTCGATAGATTTCTTTTAAAAAGCCTGAGAAACGTCAGTTTTGGGATAATAAACCGTTTTTCAAACTTAGCAAGTTATTGCTCTCGAATTTAAGTAATATTAACCAAAACCTGGAAAAACAGACGTTTTTAAGGTTTTATCCATTTTCTAAAAAAAGATGGAAAAACGGGTGTTTTTTGGATAATGCAAATATCTTCAAACTTATCCAATCAAGGTCCCCGATTATAAGTAATATTAGGCAAAAACATGCAAAAACGTTCAGTTTTGAGATTCGATCGATTTAATAAAAAAAGCTCGAAAACCTTGGTTTTGGGAAAATAAAACGTTTTTCAAACTTAGCAAGTTATTGCTCTCAAATCTAACTAATATTAACCAAAACCTGGAAAAACAGCCGTTTTTAAGGTTTGATCCATATCGTAAAAAAGATTAAAAAACGGGAGTTTTTTGGATGATGCAAATATCTTCAAACTTATCCAATTAAGGTCTCCGATTATAAGTAATATTAAGAAAAAAACATGCAAAAACGGCCAGTTTTGAGATTCGAGCAATTTCTTGAAAAAAGCTTTAAAAACGTCAGTTTTGAGAAAATAAACCGTTTTTCTCGAATCTAAGTAATATTAACCAAAACCTGGAAAACGGCCATTTTTGAGGTTTAAACCATTTCCTAAAAATGATGGAAAACGGGAGTTTTTTAGGAGATGCAAATATCTTCAAACCTATCCAATTAAGGTCTCCGATTATAAGTAATATTAGGCAAAAACAAGCGAAAACGGCCAGTTTTGAGATTCGATCGATTTCTTAGAATAAGCCTGAGAAACGTCAGTTTTGGGAAAATAAACCGTTTTTCAAACTTAGCAAGTTATTGCTCTCGAATCTAAGTAATATTAACCAAAACCTGGAAAACGGCCGTTTTTAAGGTTTGATCTATTTTCAAAAAAAAAGATGGAAAAACGGGGTTTTTTTGGATAATGCAAATATCTTCAATCTTATTTAATTAAGGTCTCCGATGATAAGTAATATTAGGCAAAAACATGCAAAAAGGGCCAGTTTTGAGATTCAATTGATTTCTTAAAAAAGCTTGAAAAACGTCAGTTTTGGGAAAATAAACCGTTTTTCAAACTTAGCAAGTTATTGCTCTCGAATCTAAGTAATATTAACCAAAACCTGGAAAAACGGCCGTTTTTAAGGTTTGATCCATTTTCTAAAAAAGATTGAAAAACGGGTTTTTTAGGTAATGCAAATATGTTCTAACTTATCCAATAAAGTTCTCCGATTATAAGTAATATTAGGAAAAAACATGCAAAAACGGCCAGTTTTGAGATTTAATCGATTTCTTCAAAAAAGCTTGGAAAACGTCAGTTCTGGGAAAATAAATCGTTTTTCAAACTTAGCAAGTTATTGCTCTCGAATCTAAGTAATATTAACCAGAACCTGGAAAAACGGCCGTTTTTAAGGTTTGATCTATTTTCTAAAAAAGATTGAAAAACGGGAGTTTTTTGGATAATGCAAATATCTTCAAACTTATCCAATTAAGGTCTCCGATTATAAGTAATATTAGGCAAAAACATGCAAAAACGGCCAGTTTTGAGATTCAATCGATTTCTTATGAAAAAGCTTGAAAAAGGTCAGTTTTGGGAAAATAAACCGTTTTTCAAACTTAACAAGTTATTGCTCTCGAATCTAAGTAATATTACCCAAAACCTGGAAAAACGGCCGTTTTTAAGGTTTGATCTATTTTCTATAAAAAAGATGGAAAACCGGAGTTTTTTGGATAATGCAAATATCTTCAATCTTATTTAATTAAGGTCTCCGATTATAATTAATATTAGGCAAAAACATGCAAAAACGGCCAGTTTTGAGATTCAATCGATTTCTTAAAAAAAGCTTGAAAAACGTCGGTTTTGAGAAAATAAACCATTTTTCAAACTTAGCAAGTTATTTCTCTCTAATCTAAGTAATATTTACCAAAACCTGGAAAATCGGCCGTTTTTGAGGTTTGGTCCATTTACTAAAAATGATGGAAAAACGGGAGTTTTTTTGATGATGCAAATATCTTCAAACCTATACAATTAAGGTCTCCGATTATAAGTAATATTAGACAAAAACATGCGAAAACGGCCAGTTTTGAGATTCGATCGATTTCTTCCAAAAAAGCTTGAAAAACGTCAGTTTTAAGAAAATAAATCGTTTTTCAAACTTAGCAAGTTATTGCTCTCGAATCTAAGTAATATTAAGCAAAACCTAGAAAAACGGCCGTTTTTAAGGTTTGATCCATTTCCTAAAAAAGATTGAAAAACGGGAGTTTTTTGGATAATGCATATATGTTCAAACTTATCCATTTAAGGTCTCCGATTATAAGTAATATTAGGCAAAAACATGCAAAAACGGCCAGTTTTGAGATTCGATCGATTTCTTATGAAAAAGCTTGAAAAAGGTCAGTTTTGAGAAAATCAACCGTTTTTCAAACTTAACAAGTTATTGCTCTCGAATCTAAGTAATATTAACCAAAACCTGGAAAACGGCTGTTTTTAATGTTTGATCTATTTTCTAAAAAAAAGATGGAAAAACGGGTTTTTTTTGGATAATGCAAATATCTTCAATCTTATTTAATTAAGGTCTCCGATGATAAGTAATATTAGTCAAAAACATGCAAAAAGGGCCAGTTTTGAGATACAATTGATTTCCTAAAAAAGCTTGAAAAACGTCAGTTTTGGGAAAATAAACCGTTTTTCAAACTTAGCAAGTTATTGCTCTCGAATCTAAGTAATATAAACAAAAACCTAGAAAAACGGCCATTTTTAATCTTTGATCCATTTCCTAAAAAAGATTGAAAAACGGATGTTTTTTGGATAATGCAAATATCTTCAAACTTATCCAATTAAGGTCTCCGATTATAAGTAATATTAAGCAAAAACATGCCAAAACGGCCAGTTTTGAGATTCGATCGATTTCTTAGAATAAGCATGAGAAACGTCAGTTTTGGGAAAATAAACCGTTTTTAAAACTTAGAAAGTTATTGCTCTCGAATCTAAGTAATATTAACCAAAACCGGGAAAAACGGCCATTTTTAATGTTTGATCCATTTTCCTTAAAAAAAATGGAAAAACGGGAGTTTTTTGGATAATGCATATATCTTCAAACTTATCCAATTAAGGTCTCCGATTTTAAGTAATATTAAGCAAAAACATGCAAAAACGGCCAGTTTTGAGATTCGAGCAATTTCTTGAAAAAAGCTTGAAAAACGTCAGTTTTGAGAAAATAAACCGTTTTTCAAACATAGCAAGTTATTGCTCTCGAATCTAAGTAATATTAACCAAAACCTGGAATAACGGCTGTTTTTAAGGTTTGATCCATTTTCTAAAAAAAGATTGAAAAACGGGAGTTTTTTGGATGATGCAAATATCTTCTAACTTATCTAATTAAGGTCTCCGATTATAAGTAAAATTAGGCAAAAACATGCAAAAACGACCAGTTTTGAGATTCGAGTGATTTATTAAAAACTGCATGAAAAACGTCAGTTTTGGGAAAATAAACCGTTTTTCAAACATAGCCAGTTATTGCTCTTGAATCTTAGTAATATAAACCAAAACCTTGAAAAACGGCCGTTTTTAAGGTTTGATCCATTTCCTAAAAAAGATTGAAAAACGGGAGTATTTTGGATAATGCAAAAATCTTCAAACTTAACCAATTAAGTTCTCCGATTATAAGTAATATTAGGCAAAAACATGCAAAAACGGTCAGTTTTGAGATTCGATCGATTTCATAAAAAAAAGTTTGAATAACCTCGGTTTGGGGAAAATAAACCGTTTTTCAAACTTAGCAGGTTATTGCTCTCGAATCTAAGTAATATTAACCCAAACCTGGAAAAATGGCCGTTTTTAAGGTTTGATCCATTTCCTAAAAAGATTGAAAAACGGAAGTTTTTTGGATAATGCAAATATCTTCAAACTTATCTAATTAAGGTTTCCGATTATAAGTAATATTAGGCAAAAACATGCGAAAACGGCCAGTTTTTAGATTCGATCGATTTCTTATTAAAAGCCTGAGAAACGTCAGTTTTGGGAAAATAAACCGTTTTTCAAACTTAACAAGTTATTGCTCTCGAATCTAAGTAATATTACCCAAAACCTGGAAAAACGGCCGTTTTTAAGGTTTGATCTATTTTCTATAAAAAAGATGGAAAACCGGAGTTTTTTGGATAATGCAAATATCTTCAATCTTATTTAATTAAGGTCTCCGATTATAATTAATATTAGGCAAAAACATGCAAAAACGGCCAGTTTTGAGATTCAATCGATTTCTTAAAAAAAGCTTGAAAAACGTCGGTTTTGAGAAAATAAACCGTTTTTCAAACTTAGCAAGTTATTTCTCTCGAATCTAAGTAATATTAACCAAAACCTGGAAAATCGGCCGTTTTTGAGGTTTGGTCCATTTACTAAAAATGATGGAAAAACGGAAGTTTTTTTGATGATGCAAATATCTTCAAACCTATACAATTAAGGTCTCCGATTATAAGTAATATTAGGCAAAACATGCGAAAACGGCCAGTTTTGAGATTCGATCGATTTCTTATAAAAAGCCTGAGAAACGTCAGTTTTGGGAAAATAAACCGTTTTTCAAACTTAGCAAGTTATTGCTCTCGAATCTAAGTAATATTAACCAAAACCTGGAAAATCGGCCGTTTTTAAGGTTTGATCCATTTCCTAAAAAAAAGTGAAAAACGGTTTGTTTTAGGATAATGCAAATATATTCCAACTTATCCAATTAAGGTCTCCGATTATGAATAATATGGGGGCAAAAACATGCAAAAACGGCCAATTTTGAGATTCAATCGATTTCTTCAAAAAAGCTTGAGAAACGTCAGTTCTGGGAAAATAAGCCGTTTTTTAAACTTAGCAAGTTATTGCTCTCGAATCTAAGCAATATTAGCCAAAACCTGAAAAAAACGGCCGTTTTTAAGGTTCGATCCATTTTCTATAAAAAGATTGAAAAACGGGAGTTTTTTAGATAATGCATATAAGTTCAAACGTATCCAATCAGGGTTCCCGATTATAAATAATATCAGGCAAAAACATGCAAAAACGGCCAGTTTTGAGATTCGATCGATTTCTTATGAAAAAGCTTGAAAAAGGTCAGTTTTGAGAAAATCAACCGTTTTTCAAACTTAACAAGTTATTGCTCTCGAATCTAAGTAATATTAACCAAAACCTGGAAAACGGCCGTTTTTAATGTTTGATCTATTTTCTAAAAAAAAGATGGAAAAACGGGTTTTTTTTGGATAATGCAAATATCTTCAATCTTATTTAATTAAGGTCTCCGATGATAAGTAATATTAGTCAAAAACATGCAAAAAGGGCCAGTTTTGAGATACAATTGATTTCCTAAAAAAGCTTGAAAAACGTCAGTTTTGGGAAAATAAACCGTTTTTCAAACTTAGCAAGTTATTGCTCTCGAATCTAAGTAATATAAACAAAAACCTAGAAAAACGGCCATTTTTAATCTTTGATCCATTTCCTAAAAAAGATTGAAAAACGGATGTTTTTTGGATAATGCAAATATCTTCAAACTTATCCAATTAAGGTCTCCGATTATAAGTAATATTAAGCAAAAACATGCAAAAACGGCCAGTTTTGAGATTCGATCGATTTCTTAGAATAAGCATGAGAAACGTCAGTTTTGGGAAAATAAACCGTTTTTAAAACTTAGCAAGTTATTGCTCTCGAATCTAAGTAATATTAACCAAAACCGGGAAAAACGGCCATTTTTAATGTTTGATCCATTTTCCTTAAAAAAAATGGAAAAACGGGAGTTTTTTGGAAAATGCATATATCTTCAAACTTATCCAATTAAGGTCTCCGATTTTAAGTAATATTAAGCAAAAACATGCGAAAACGGCCAGTTTTGAGATTCGAGCAATTTCTTGAAAAAAGCTTGAAAAACGTCAGTTTTGAGAAAATAAACCGTTTTTCAAACATAGCAAGTTATTGCTCTCGAATCTAAGTAATATTAACCAAAACCTGGAATAACGGCTGTTTTTAAGGTTTGATCCATTTTCTAAAAAAAGATTGAAAAACGGGAGTTTTTTGGATGATGCAAATATCTTCTAACTTATCTAATTAAGGTCTCCGATTATAAGTAAAATTAGGCAAAAACATGTAAAAACGACCAGTTTTGAGATTCGAGTGATTTATTAAAAACTGCATGAAAAACGTCAGTTTTGGGAAAATAAACCGTTTTTCAAACATAGCCAGTTATTGCTCTTGAATCTTAGTAATATAAACCAAAACCTTGAAAAACGGCCGTTTTTAAGGTTTGATCCATTTCCTAAAAAATATTGAAAAACGGGAGTATTTTGGATAATGCAAAAATCTTCAAACTTAACCAATTAAGTTCTCCGATTATAAGTAATATTAGGCAAAAACATGCAAAAACGGTCAGTTTTGAGATTCGATCGATTTCATAAAAAAAAAGTTTGAATAACCTCGGTTTGGGGAAAATAAACCGTTTTTCAAACTTAGCAGGTTATTGCTCTCGAATCTAAGTAATATTAACCCAAACCTGGAAAAATGGCCGTTTTTAAGGTTTGATCCATTTCCTAAAAAGATTGAAAAACGGAAGTTTTTTGGATAATGCAAATATCTTCAAACTTATCTAATTAAGGTCTCCGATTATAAGTAATATTAGGCAAAAACATGCGAAAACGGCCAGTTTTGACATTCGATCGATTTCTTATAAAAAGCCTGAGAAACGTCAGTTTTGGGAAAATAAACCGTTTTTCAAACTTAGCAAGTTATTGCTCTCAAATTTAAGTAATATTAACCAAAACCTGGAAAAACAGACGTTTTTAAGGTTTGATCCATTTTCTAAAAAGAGATGGAAAAACGGGAGTTTTTTGGATAATGCATATATGTTTAAACTTACCCAATTAGGGTCCCCGATTATAAGTAATATTAGGCAAAAACATGCAAAAACGGCCAGTTTTGAGATTCGAGCGATTTCTTAAAAAATGCTTGAAAAACGTCAGCTTTGACAAAATAAACCGTTTTTCAAACATAGCAAGTTATTGCTCTCGAATCTAAGTAATATTAACCAAAACCTGGAAAAACGGCCGTTTTTAAGGTTTGATCCATTTCCTAAAAAAGTTTGAAAAACGGGAGTTTTTCAGATGGTGCAAATATTTTCAAACCTATCCAATTAAGGTCTCCGATTATAAGTAATATCAGGCAAAAACATGCAAAAACGGCTGGTTTTGAGATTCGAGCGATTTCTTTAAAAAAGCATGAAAAACGTCAGTTCGGGAAAATAAACCGTTTTTCAAACATATCCAGTTAATGTTCTTGAATATTAGTAATATAAACCAAAACCTTGAAAAACGGACGTTTTTAAGGTTTGATCCATTTCCTAAAAATGGTTGAAAAACAGGAGTTTTTGGATAATGCAAATATCTTCAAACTTATCCAATTAAGTTCTCCGAATATAAGTAATATTAGGCAAAAACATGCAAAAACGGCAAGTTTTGAGATTCGATTGATTTCTTATAAAAAGCTTGAAAAACGTCAGTTTTGAGAAAATAAACCGTTTTTCAAGCATAGCAAGTTATTGCTCTCGAATCTAATTAATATTAAACAAAACCTGGAAAAAAAGCCGTTTTTTAGGTTTGATTCATTTTCTAAAAAAAGATTGAAAAACGGGAGTTTTTTTGGATGATGCAAATATCTTTAAACCTATCCAATTAAGGTCTACGATTATAAGTAATATTAGGCAAAAACATGCAAAAACGGCCAGTTTTGAGATTCGATCGATTTCTTATAAAAACGTTTGAAAAAGCTCAGTTTGGGGAAAATACACCATTTTTCAAACTTAACAAGTTATTGCTCTCGAATCTAATTAATATTAAACAAAACCTGGAAAAACGGCCGTTTTTAAGGTTTGATCTATTTTCTAAAAAAAGATTGAAAAACGGGAGTTTTTTGGATAATGCAAA
This sequence comes from Ceratothoa steindachneri, assembly GCA_963969495.1. NCBI lineage: Eukaryota > Metazoa > Arthropoda > Malacostraca > Isopoda > Cymothoidae > Ceratothoa > Ceratothoa steindachneri. The sequence continues at coordinate 88,129,433 of OZ018329.1, forward strand.
TATCTTCAAACCTATCCAATTAAGGTCTACGATTATAATTAATATTAGGCAAAAACATGCAAAAAGGGCCAGTTTTGAGATTCGATCGATTTCTTATGAAAACGCTTGAAAAAGGTCAGTTTGGGGAAAATACACCGTTTTTCAAACTTAACAAGTTATTGCTCTCGAATCTAAGTAATATTAAACAAAACCTGGAAAAACGGCCGTTTTTAAGGTTTGATCTATTTTCTAAAAAAAAGATGGAAAAACGGGAGTTTTTTTGAATAATGCAAATATCTTCAATCTTATTCAATTAAGGTCTCCGATGATAAGTAATTTTTAGGCAAAAACATGCCATAACGGCCAGTTTTGAGATTTGAGCGATTTCTTAAAAAAAGCTTGAAAAACGTCAGTTTTGGGAAAATAAACCGTTTTTCAAACTTAGCAAGTTATTGCTCTCGAATCTAAGTAATATTAACCAAAACCTGGAAAAACGGCCGTTTTTAAGGTTTGATCTATTTTCTAAAAAAAAGATGGAAGAACGGGAGTTTTTTTGGATAATGCAAATATCTTCAATCTTATTTAATTAAGGTCTCCGATGATAAGTAATATTAGGCAATAACATGCAAAAACGGCCAGTGTGAAGATTTAATCGATTTCTTAAAAAAAGCTTGAAATACGTCAGTTTTGGGAAAATAAACCGTTTTTCAAACTTTGCAAGTTATTGCTCTCGAATCTAAGTAATATTAACCAAAACCTGGAAAAACGGCCGTTTCTAAGGTTTGATCCATTTCCTAAAAAAGATTGAAAAACGAGAGTTTTTTGGATGATGCAAATATCTTCAAACCTATCCGATTAAGGTCTCCGATTATAAGTAATATTAGGCAAAAACATGCGAAAACGGCCAGTTTTGACATTCGATCGATTTCTTATAAAAAGCCTGAGAAACGTCAGTTTTGGGAAAATAAACCGTTTTTCCACCTTAGCAAGTTATTGCTCTCAAATTTAAGTAATATTAACCAAAACCTGGAAAAACAGACGTTTTTAAGGTTTGATCCATTTTCTAAAAAGAGATGGAAAAACGGGAGTTTTTTGGATAATGCATATATGTTTAAACTTATCCAATTAGGGTCCCCGATTATAAGTAATATTAGGCAAAAACATGCAAAAACGGCCAGTTTTGAGATTCGAGCGATTTCTTAAAAAATGCTTGAAACACGTCAGTTTTGACAAAATAAACCGTTTTTCAAACATAGCAAGTTATTGCTCTCGAATCTAAGTAATATTAACCAAAACCTGGAAAAACGGCCGTTTTTAAGGTTTGATCCATTTCCTAAAAAAGTTTAAAAAACGGGAGTTTTTCAGATGGTGCAAATATTTTCAAACCTATCCAATTAAGGTCTCCGATTATAAGTAATATCAGGCAAAAACATGCAAAAACGGCTGGTTTTGAGATTCGAGCGATTTCTTTAAAAAAGCATGAAAAACGTCAGTTCGGGAAAATAAACCGTTTTTCAAACATATCCAGTTAATGTTCTTGAATATTAGTAATATAAACCAAAACCTTGAAAAACGGCCGTTTTTAAGGTTTGATCCATTTCCTAAAAATGATTGAAAAACAGGAGTTTTTGGATAATGCAAATATCTTCAAACTTATCCAATTAAGTTCTCCGAATATAAGTAATATTAGGCAAAAACATGCAAAAACGGCAAGTTTTGAGATTCGATTGATTTCTTATAAAAAGCTTGAAAAACGTCAGTTTTGAGAAAATAAACCGTTTTTCAAGCATAGCAAGTTATTGCTCTCGAATCTAATTAATATTAAACAAAACCTGGAAAAATAGCCGTTTTTTAGGTTTGATCCATTTTCTAAAAAAAGATTGAAAAACGGGAGTTTTTTTGGATGATGCAAATATCTTTAAACCTATCCAATTAAGGTCTACGATTATAAGTAATATTAGGCAAAAACATGCAAAAACGGCCAGTTTTGAGATTCGATCGATTTCTTATAAAAACGTTTGAAAAAGGTCAGTTTGGGGAAAATACACCATTTTTCAAACTTAACAATTTATTGCTCTCGAATCTAAGTAATATTAAACAAAACCTGGAAAAACGGCCGTTTTTAAGGTTTGATCTATTTTCTAAAAAAAGATTGAAAAACGGGAGTTTTTTGGATGATGCAAATATCTTTAAACCTATCCAATTAAGGTCTACGATTATAAGTAATATTAGGCAAAAACATGCAAAAACGGCCAGTTTTGAGATTCGATCGATTTCTTATTAAAACGTTTGAAAAAGCTCAGTTTGGGGAAAATACACCATTTTTCAAACTTAACAAGTTATTGCTCTCGAATCTAAGTAATATTAAACAAAACCTGGAAAAACGGCCGTTTTTAAGGTTTGATCTATTTTCTAAAAAAAGATTGAAAAACGGGAGTTTTTTTGGATAATGCAAATATCTTCAAACCTATCCAATTAAGGTCTACGATTATAAGTAATATTAGGCAAAAACATGCAAAAAGGGCCAGTTTTGAGATTCGATCGATTTCTTATGAAAACGCTTGAAAAAGGTCAGTTTGGGGAAAATACACCGTTTTTCAAACTTAACAAGTTATTGCTCTCGAATCTAAGTAATATTAAACAAAACCTGGAAAAACGGCCGTTTTTAAGGTTTGATCTATTTTCTAAAAAAAAGATGGAAAAACGGGAGTTTTTTTGAATAATGCAAATATCTTCAATCTTATACAATTAAGGTCTCCGATGATAAGTAATTTTTAGGCAAAAACATGCCATAACGGCCAGTTTTGAGATTTGAGCGATTTCTTAAAAAAAGCTTGAAAAACGTCAGTTTTGGGAAAATAAACCGTTTTTCAAACTTAGCAAGTTATTGCTCTCGAATCTAAGTAATATTAACCAAAACCTGGAAAAACGGCCGTTTTTAAGGTTTGATCTATTTTCTAAAAAAAAGATGGAAGAACGGGAGTTTTTTTGGATAATGCAAATATCTTCAATCTTATTGAATTAAGGTCTCCGATGATAAGTAATATTAGGCAATAACATGCAAAAACGGCCAGTGTGAAGATTTAATCGATTTCTTAAAAAAAGCTTGAAATACGTCAGTTTTGGGAAAATAAACCGTTTTTCAAACTTTGCAAGTTATTGCTCTCGAATCTAAGTAATATTAACCAAAACCTGGAAAAACGGCCGTTTCTAAGGTTTGATCCATTTCCTAAAAAAGATTGAAAAACGAGAGTTTTTTGGATGATGCAAATATCTTCAAACCTATCCGATTAAGGTCTCCGATTATAAGTAATATTAGGCAAAAACATGCGAAAACGGCCAGTTTTGACATTCGATCGATTTCTTATAAAAAGCCTGAGAAACGTCAGTTTTGGGAAATTTTACCGTTTTTCAAACTTAGCAAGTTATTGCTCTCAAATTTAAGTAATATTAACCAAAACCTGGAAAAACAGACGTTTTTAAGGTTTGATCCATTTTCTAAAAAGAGATGGAAAAACGGGAGTTTTTTGGATAATGCATATATGTTTAAACTTACCCAATTAAGGTCCCCGATTATAAGTAATATTAGGCAAAAACATGCAAAAACGGCCAGTTTTGAGATTCGAACGATTTCTTAAAAAATGCTTGAAAAACGTCAGTTTTGACAAAATAAACCGTTTTTCAAACATAGCAAGTTATTGCTCTCGAATCTAAGTAATATTAACCAAAACCTGGAAAAACGGCCGTTTTTAAGGTTTGATCCATTTCCTAAAAAAGTTTGAAAAACGGGGGTTTTTCAGATGGTGCAAATATTTTCAAACCTATCCAATTAAGGTCTCCGATTATAAGTAATATCAGGCAAAAACATGCAAAAACGGCTGGTTTTGAGATTCGAGCGATTTCTTTAAAAAAGCATGAAAAACGTCAGTTCGGGAAAATAAACCGTTTTTCAAACATATCCAGTTAATGTTCTTGAATATTAGTAATATAAACCAAAACCTTGAAAAACGGCCGTTTTTAAGGTTTGATCCATTTCCTAAAAATGATTGAAAAACAGGAGTCTTTGGATAATGCAAATATCTTCAAACTTATCCAATTAAGTTCTCCGAATATAAGTAATATTAGGCAAAAACATGCAAAAACGGCAAGTTTTGAGATTCGATTGATTTCTTATAAAAAGCTTGAAAAACGTCAGTTTTGAGAAAATAAACCGTTTTTCAAGCATAGCAAGTTATTGCTCTCGAATCTAATTAATATTAAACAAAACCTGGAAAAATAGCCGTTTTTTAGGTTTGATCCATTTTCTAAAAAAAGATTGAAAAACGGGAGTTTTTTTGGATGATGCAAATATCTTTAAACCTATCCAATTAAGGTCTACGATTATAAGTAATATTAGGCAAAAACATGCAAAAACGGCCAGTTTTGAGATTCGATCGATTTCTTATAAAAACGTTTGAAAAAGCTCAGTTTGGGGAAAATACACCATTTTTCAAACTTAACAAGTTATTGCTCTCGAATCTAAGTAATATTAAACAAAACCTGGAAAAACGGCCGTTTTTAAGGTTTGATCTATTTTCTAAAAAAAGATTGAAAAACGGGAGTTTTTTGGATAATGCAAATATCTTCAAACCTATCCAATTAAGGTCTACGATTATAAGTAATATTAGGCAAAAACATGCAAAAAGGGCCAGTTTTGAGATTCGATCGATTTCTTATGAAAACGCTTGAAAAAGGTCAGTTTGGGGAAAATACACCGTTTTTCAAACTTAACAAGTTATTGCTCTCGAATCTAAGTAATATTAAACAAAACCTGGAAAAACGGCCGTTTTTAAGGTTTGATCTATTTTCTAAAAAAAAGATGGAAAAACGAGTGTTTTTTGAATAATGCAAATATCTTCAATCTTATTCAATTAAGGTCTCCGATGATAAGTAATTTTTAGGCAAAAACATGCCATAACGGCCAGTTTTGAGATTTGAGCTATTTCTTAAAAAAAGCTTGAAAAACGTCAGTTTTGGGAAAATAAACCGTTTTTCAAACTTAGCAAGTTATTGCTCTCGAATCTAAGTAATATTAACCAAAACCTGGAAAAACGGCCGTTTTTAAGGTTTGATCTATTTTCTAAAAAAAAGATGGAAGAACGGGAGTTTTCTTTGATAATGCAAATATCTTCAATCTTATTTAATTAAGGTCTCCGATGATAAGTAATATTAGGCAATAACATGCAAAAACGGCCAGTGTGAAGATTTAATCGATTTCTTAAAAAAGCTTGAAATACGTCAGTTTTGGGAAAATAAACCGTTTTTCAAACTTTGCAAGTTATTGCTCTCGAATCTAAGTAATATTAACCAAAACCTGGAAAAACGGCCGTTTCTAAGGTTTGATCCATTTCCTAAAAAAGATTGAAAAACGAGAGTTTTTTGGATGATGCAAATAACTTCAAACCTATCCGATTAAGGTCTCCGATTATAAGTAATATTAGGCAAAAACATGCGAAAACATCCAGTTTTGACATTCGATCGATTTCTTATAAAAAGCCTGAGAAACGTCAGTTTTGGGAAAATAAACCGTTTTTCAAACTTAGCAAGTTATTGCTCTCAAATTTAAGTAATATTAACCAAAACCTGGAAAAACAGACGTTTTTAAGGTTTGATCCATTTTCTAAAAAGAGATGGAAAAACGGGAGTTTTTTGGATAATGCATATATGTTTAAACTTACCCAATTAAGGTCCCCGATTATAAGTAATATTAGGCAAAAACATGCAAAAACGGCCAGTTTTGAGATTCGAGCGATTTCTTAAAAAATGCTTGAAAAACGTCAGTTTTGACAAAATAAACCGTTTTTCAAACATAGCAAGTTATTGCTCTCGAATCTAAGTAATATTAACCAAAACCTGGAAAAACGGCCGTTTTTAAGGTTTGATCCATTTCCTAAAAAAGTTTGAAAAACGGGAGTTTTTCAGATGGTGCAAATATTTTCAAACCTATCCAATTAAGGTCTCCGATTATAAGTAATATCAGGCAAAAACATGCAAAAACGGCTGGTTTTGAGATTCGAGCGATTTCTTTAAAAAAGCATGAAAAACGTCAGTTCGGGAAAATAAACCGTTTTTCAAACATATCCAGTTAATGTTCTTGAATATTAGTAATATAAACCAAAACCTTGAAAAACGGCCGTTTTTAAGGTTTGATCCATTTCCTAAAAATGATTGAAAAACAGGAGTTTTTGGATAATGCAAATATCTTCAAACTTATCCAATTAAGTTCTCCGAATATAAGTAATATTAGGCAAAAACATGCAAAAACGGCAAGTTTTGAGATTCGATTGATTTCTTATAAAAAGCTTGAAAAACGTCAGTTTTGAGAAAATAAACCGTTTGTCAAGCATAGCAAGTTATTGCTCTCGAATCTAATTAATATTAAACAAAACCTGGAAAAATAGCCGTTTTTTAGGTTTGATCCATTTTCTAAAAAAAGATTGAAAAACGGGAGTTTTTTTGGATGATGCAAATATCTTTAAACCTATCCAATTAAGGTCTACGATTATAAGTAATATTAGGCAAAAACATGCAAAAACGGCCAGTTTTGAGATTCGATCGATTTCTTATAAAAACGTTTGAAAAAGGTCAGTTTGGGGAAAATACACCATTTTTCAAACTTAACAATTTATTGCTCTCGAATCTAAGTAATATTAAACAAAACCTGGAAAAACGGCCGTTTTTAAGGTTTGATCTATTTTCTAAAAAAAGATTGAAAAACGGGAGTTTTTTGGATAATGCAAATATCTTCAAACCTATCCAATTAAGGTCTACGATTATAAATAATATTAGGCAAAAACATGCAAAAAGGGCCAGTTTTGAGATTCGATCGATTTCTTATGAAAACGCTTGAAAAAGGTCAGTTTGGGGAAAATACACCGTTTTTCAAACTTAACAAGTTATTGCTCTCGAATCTAAGTAATATTAAACAAAACCTGAAAAAACGGCCGTTTTTAAGGTTTGATCTATTTTCTAAAAAAAAGATGGAAAAACGGGAGTTTTTTTGAATAATGCAAATATCTTTAATCTTATTCAATTAAAGTCTCCGATGATAAGTAATTTTTAGGCAAAAACATGCCATAACGGCCAGTTTTGAGATTTGAGCGATTTCTTAAAAAAAGCTTGAAAAACGTCAGTTTTGGGAAAATAAACCGTTTTTCAAACTTAGCAGGTTATTGCTCTCGAATCTAAGTAATATTAACCAAAACCTGGAAAAACGGCCGTTTTTAAGGTTTGATCTATTTTCTAAAAAAAAGATGGAAGAACGGGAGTTTTTTTGGATAATGCAAATATCTTCAATCTTATTTAATTAAGGTCTCCGATGATAAGTAATATTAGGCAATAACATGCAAAAACGGCCAGTGTGAAGATTTAATCGATTTCTTAAAAAAAGCTTGAAATACGTCAGTTTTGGGAAAATAAACCGTTTTTCAAACTTTGCAAGTTATTGCTCTCGAATCTAAGTAATATTAACCAAAACCTGGAAAAACGGCCGTTTCTAAGGTTTGATCCATTTCCTAAAAAAGATTGAAAAACGAGAGTTTTTTGGATGATGCAAATATCTTCAAACCTATCCGATTAAGGTCTCCGATTATAAGTAATATTAGGCAAAAACATGCGAAAACGGCCAGTTTTGACATTCGATCGATTTCTTATAAAAAGCCTGAGAAACGTCAGTTTTGGGAAAATAAACCGTTTTTCAAACTTAGCAAGTTATTGCTCTCAAATTTAAGTAATATTAACCAAAACCTGGAAAAACAGACGTTTTTAAGGTTTGATCCATTTTCTAAAAAGAGATGGAAAAACGGGAGTTTTTTTGGATAATGCATATATGTTTAAACTTACCCAATTAGGGTCCCCGATTATAAGTAATATTAGGCAAAAACATGCAAAAACGGCCAGTTTTGAGATTCGAGCGATTTCTTAAAAAATGCTTGAAAAACGTCAGTTTTGACAAAATAAACCGTTTTTCAAACATAGCAAGTTATTGCTCTCGAATCTAAGTAATATTAACCAAAACCTGGAAAAACGGCCGTTTTTAAGGTTTGATCCATTTCCTAAAAAAGTTTGAAAAACGGGAGTTTTTCAGATGGTGCAAATATTTTCAAACCTATCCAATTAAGGTCTCCGATTATAAGTAATATCAGGCAAAAACATGCAAAAACGGCTGGTTTTGAGATTTGAGCGATTTCTTTAAAAAAGCATGAAAAACGTCAGTTCGGGAAAATAAACCGTTTTTCAAACATATCCAGTTAATGTTCTTGAATATTAGTAATATAAACCAAAACCTTGAAAAACGGCCGTTTTTAAGGTTTGATCCATTTCCTAAAAATGATTGAAAAACAGGAGTTTTTGGATAATGCAAATATCTTCAAACTTATCCAATTAAGTTCTCCGAATATAAGTAATATTAGGCAAAAACATGCAAAAACGGCAAGTTTTGAGATTCGATTGATTTCTTATAAAAAGCTTGAAAAACGTCAGTTTTGAGAAAATAAACCGTTTTTCAAGCATAGCAAGTTATTGCTCTCGAATCTAATTAATATTAAACAAAACCTGGAAAAATAGCCGTTTTTTAGGTTTGATCCATTTTCTAAAAAAAGATTGAAAAACGGGAGTTTTTTTGGATGATGCAAATATCTTTAAACCTATCCAATTAAGGTCTACGATTATAAGTAATATTAGGCAAAAACATGCAAAAAGGGCCAGTTTTGAGATTCGATCGATTTCTTATGAAAACGCTTGAAAAAGGTCAGTTTGGGGAAAATACACCGTTTTTCAAACTTAACAAGTTATTGCTCTCGAATCTAAGTAATATTAAACAAAACCTGGAAAAACGGCCGTTTTTAAGGTTTGATCTATTTTCTTAAAAAAAGATGGAAAAACGGGAGTTTTTTTGAATAATGCAAATATCTTCAATCTTATTCAATTAAGGTCTCCGATGATAAGTAATTTTTAGGCAAAAACATGCCATAACGGCCAGTTTTGAGATTTGAGCGATTTCTTAAAAAAAGCTTGAAAAACGTCAGTTTTGGGAAAATAAACCGTTTTTCAAACTTAGCAAGTTATTGCTCTCGAATCTAAGTAATATTAACCAAAACTTGGAAAAACGGCCGTTTTTAAGGTTTGATCTATTTTCTAAAAAAAAGATGGAAGAACGGGAGTTTTTTTGGATAATGCAAATATCTTCAATCTTATTTAATTAAGGTCTCCGATGATAAGTAATATTAGGCAATAACATGCAAAAACGGCCAGTGTGAAGATTTAATCGATTTCTTAAAAAAAGCTTGAAATACGTCAGTTTTGGGAAAATAAACCGTTTTTCAAACTTTGCAAGTTATTGCTCTCGAATCTAAGTAATATTAACCAAAACCTGGAAAAACGGCCGTTTCTAAGGTTTGATCCATTTCCTAAAAAAGATTGAAAAACGAGAGTTTTTTGGATGATGCAAATATCTTCAAACCTATCCGATTAAGGTCTCCGATTATAAGTAATATTAGGCAAAAACATGCGAAAACGGCCAGTTTTGACATTCGATCGATTTCTTATAAAAAGCCTGAGAAACGTCAGTTTTGGGAAAATAAACCGTTTTTCCACCTTAGCAAGTTATTGCTCTCAAATTTAAGTAATATTAACCAAAACCTGGAAAAACAGACGTTTTTAAGGTTTGATCCATTTTCTAAAAAGAGATGGAAAAACGGGAGTTTTTTGGATAATGCATATATGTTTAAACTTATCCAATTAGGGTCCCCGATTATAAGTAATATTAGGCAAAAACATGCAAAAAACGGCCAGTTTTGAGATTCGAGCGATTTCTTAAAAAATGCTTGAAACACGTCAGTTTTGACAAAATAAACCGTTTTTCAAACATAGCAAGTTATTGCTCTCGAATCTAAGTAATATTAACCAAAACCTGGAAAAACGGCCGTTTTTAAGGTTTGATCCATTTCCTAAAAAAGTTTAAAAAACGGGAGTTTTTCAGATGGTGCAAATATTTTCAAACCTATCCAATTAAGGTCTCCGATTATAAGTAATATCAGGCAAAAACATGCAAAAACGGCTGGTTTTGAGATTCGAGCGATTTCTTTAAAAAAGCATGAAAAACGTCAGTTCGGGAAAATAAACCGTTTTTCAAACATATCCAGTTAATGTTCTTGAATATTAGTAATATAAACCAAAACCTTGAAAAACGGCCGTTTTTAAGGTTTGATCCATTTCCTAAAAATGATTGAAAAACAGGAGTTTTTGGATAATGCAAATATCTTCAAACTTATCCAATTAAGTTCTCCGAATATAAGTAATATTAGGCAAAAACATGCAAAAACGGCAAGTTTTGAGATTCGATTGATTTCTTATAAAAAGCTTGAAAAACGTCAGTTTTGAGAAAATAAACCGTTTTTCAAGCATAGCAAGTTATTGCTCTCGAATCTAATTAATATTAAACAAAACCTGGAAAAATAGCCGTTTTTTAGGTTTGATCCATTTTCTAAAAAAAGATTGAAAAACGGGAGTTTTTTTGGATGATGCAAATATCTTTAAACCTATCCAATTAAGGTCTACGATTATAAGTAATATTAGGCAAAAACATGCAAAAACGGCCAGTTTTGAGATTCGATCGATTTCTTATAAAAACGTTTGAAAAAGGTCAGTTTGGGGAAAATACACCATTTTTCAAACTTAACAATTTATTGCTCTCGAATCTAAGTAATATTAAACAAAACCTGGAAAAACGGCCGTTTTTAAGGTTTGATCTATTTTTCTAAAAAAAGATTGAAAAACGGGAGTTTTTTGGATGATGCAAATATCTTTAAACCTATCCAATTAAGGTCTACGATTATAAGTAATATTAGGCAAAAACATGCAAAAACGGCCAGTTTTGAGATTCGATCGATTTCTTATTAAAACGTTTGAAAAAGCTCAGTTTGGGGAAAATACACCATTTTTCAAACTTAACAAGTTATTGCTCTCGAATCTAAGTAATATTAAACAGAACCTGGAAAAACGGCCGTTTTTAAGGTTTGATCTATTTTCTAAAAAAAGATTGAAAAACGGGAGTTTTTTTGGATAATGCAAATATCTTCAAACCTATCCAATTAAGGTCTACGATTATAAGTAATATTAGGCAAAAACATGCAAAAAGGGCCAGTTTTGAGATTCGATCGATTTCTTATGAAAACGCTTGAAAAAGGTCAGTTTGGGGAAAATACACCGTTTTTCAAACTTAACAAGTTATTGCTCTCGAATCTAAGTAATATTAAACAAAACCTGGAAAAACGGCCGTTTTTAAGGTTTGATCTATTTTCTAAAAAAAAGATGGAAAAACGGGAGTTTTTTTGAATAATGCAAATATCTTCAATCTTATACAATTAAGGTCTCCGATGATAAGTAATTTTTAGGCAAAAACATGCCATAACGGCCAGTTTTGAGATTTGAGCGATTTCTTAAAAAAAGCTTGAAAAACGTCAGTTTTGGGAAAATAAACCGTTTTTCAAACTTAGCAAGTTATTGCTCTCGAATCTAAGTAATATTAACCAAAACCTAGAAAAACGGCCGTTTTTAAGGTTTGATCTATTTTCTAAAAAAAAGATGGAAGAACGGGAGTTTTTTTGGATAATGCAAATATCTTCAATCTTATTTAATTAAGGTCTCCGATGATAAGTAATATTAGGCAATAACATGCAAAAACGGCCAGTGTGAAGATTTAATCGATTTCTTAAAAAAAGCTTGAAATACGTCAGTTTTGGGAAAATAAACCGTTTTTCAAACTTTGCAAGTTATTGCTCTCGAATCTAAGTAATATTAACCAAAACCTGGAAAAACGGCCGTTTCTAAGGTTTGATCCATTTCCTAAAAAAGATTGAAAAACGAGAGTTTTTTGGATGATGCAAATATCTTAAAACCTATCCGATTAAGGTCTCCGATTATAAGTAATATTAGGCAAAAACATGCGAAAACGGCCAGTTTTGACATTCGATCGATTTCTTATAAAAAGCCTGAGAAACGTCAGTTTTGGGAAAATAAACCGTTTTTCAAACTTAGCAAGTTATTGCTCTCAAATTTAAGTAATATTAACCAAAACCTGGAAAAACAGACGTTTTTAAGGTTTGATCCATTTTCTAAAAAGAGATGGAAAAACGGGAGTTTTTTGGATAATGCATATATGTTTAAACTTACCCAATTAAGGTCCCCGATTATAAGTAATATTAGGCAAAAACATGCAAAAACGGCAAGTTTTGAGATTCGATTGATTTCTTATAAAAAGCTTGAAAAACGTCAGTTTTGACAAAATAAACCGTTTTTCAAACATAGCAAGTTATTGCTCTCGAATCTAAGTAATATTAACCAAAACCTGGAAAAACGGCCGTTTTTAAGGTTTGATCCATTTCCTAAAAAAGTTTGAAAAACGGGAGTTTTTCAGATGGTGCAAATATTTTCAAACCTATCCAATTAAGGTCTCCGATTATAAGTAATATCAGGCAAAAACATGCAAAAACGGCTGGTTTTGAGATTCGAGCGATTTCTTTAAAAAAGCATGAAAAACGTCAGTTCGGGAAAATAAACCGTTTTTCAAACATATCCAGTTAATGTTCTTGAATATTAGTAATATAAACCAAAACCTTGAAAAACGGCCGTTTTTAAGGTTTGATCCATTTCCTAAAAATGATTGAAAAACAGGAGTTTTTGGATAATGCAAATATCTTCAAACTTATCCAATTAAGTTCTCCGAATATAAGTAATATTAGGCAAAAACATGCAAAAACGGCAAGTTTTGAGATTCAATTGGTTTCTTATAAAAAGCTTGAAAAACGTCAGTTTTGAGAAAATAAACCGTTTTTCAAGCATAGCAAGTTATTGCTCTCGAATCTAATTAATATTAAACAAAACCTGGAAAAATAGCCGTTTTTTAGGTTTGATCCATTTTCTAAAAAAAGATTGAAAAACGGGAGTTTTTTTGGATGATGCAAATATCTTTAAACCTATCCAATTAAGGTCTACGATTATAAGTAATATTAGGCAAAAACATGCAAAAACGGCCAGTTTTGAGATTCGATCGATTTCTTATAAAAACGTTTGAAAAAGGTCAGTTTGGGGAAAATACACCATTTTTCAAACTTAACAATTTATTGCCCTCGAATCTAAGTAATATTAAACAAAACCTGGAAAAACGGCCGTTTTTAAGGTTTGATCTATTTTCTAAAAAAAGATTGAAAAACGGGAGTTTTTTGGATGATGCAAATATCTTTAAACCTATCCAATTAAGGTCTACGATTATAAGTAATATTAGGCAAAAACATGCAAAAAGGGCCAGTTTTGAGATTCGATCGATTTCTTATGAAAACGCTTGAAAAAGGTCAGTTTGGGGAAAATACACCGTTTTTCAAACTTAACAAGTTATTGCTCTCGAATCTAAGTAATATTAAACAAAACCTGGAAAAACGGCCGTTTTTAAGGTTTGATCTATTTTCTAAAAAAAAGATGGAAAAACGGGAGTTTTTTTGAATAATGCAAATATCTTCAATCTTATTCAATTAAGGTCTCCGATGATAATTAATTTTTAGGCAAAAACATGCCATAACGGCCAGTTTTGAGATTTGAGCGATTTCTTAAAAAAAGCTTGAAAAACGTCAGTTTTGGGAAAATAAACCGTTTTTCAAACTTAGCAAGTTATTGCTCTCGAATCTAAGTAATATTAACCAAAACCTGGAAAAACGGCCGTTTTTAAGGTTTGATCTATTTTCTAAAAAAAAGATGGAAGAACGGGAGTTTTTTTGGATAATGCAAATATCTTCAATCTTATTTAATTAAGGTCTCCGATGATAAGTAATATTAGGCAATAACATGCAAAAACGGCCAGTGTGAAGATTTAATCGATTTCTTAAAAAAAGCTTGAAATACGTCAGTTTTGGGAAAATAAACCGTTTTTCAAACTTTGCAAGTTATTGCTCTCGAATCTAAGTAATATTAACCAAAACCTGGAAAAACGGCCGTTTCTAAGGTTTGATCCATTTCCTAAAAAAGATTGAAAAACGAGAGTTTTTTGGATGATGCAAATATCTTCAAACCTATCCGATTAAGGTCTCCGATTATAAGTAATATTAGGCAAAAACATGCGAAAACGGCCAGTTTTGACATTCGATCGATTTCTTATAAAAAGCCTGAGAAACGTCAGTTTTGGGAAAATAAACCGTTTTTCAAACTTAGCAAGTTATTGCTCTCAAATTTAAGTAATATTAACCAAAACCTGGAAAAACAGACGTTTTTAAGGTTTGATCCATTTTCTAAAAAGAGATGGAAAAACGGGAGTTTTTTGGATAATGCATATATGTTTAAACTTACCCAATTAAGGTCCCCGATTATAAGTAATATTAGGCAAAAACATGCAAAAACGGCCAGTTTTGAGATTCGAGCGATTTCTTAAAAAATGCTTGAAAAACGTCAGTTTTGACAAAATAAACCGTTTTTCAAACATAGCAAGTTATTGCTCTCGAATCTAAGTAATATTAACCAAAACCTGGAAAAACGGCCGTTTTTAAGGTTTGATCCATTTCCTAAAAAAGTTTGAAAAACGGGAGTTTTTCAGATGGTGCAAATATTTTCAAACCTATCCAATTAAGGTCTCCGATTATAAGTAATATCAGGCAAAAACATGCAAAAACGGCTGGTTTTGAGATTCGAGCGATTTCTTTAAAAAAGCATGAAAAACGTCAGTTCGGGAAAATAAACCGTTTTTCAAACATATCCAGTTAATGTTCTTGAATATTAGTAATATAAACCAAAACCTTGAAAAACGGCCGTTTTTAAGGTTTGATCCATTTCCTAAAAATGATTGAAAAACAGGAGTCTTTGGATAATGCAAATATCTTCAAACTTATCCAATTAAGTTCTCCGAATATAAGTAATATTAGGCAAAAACATGCAAAAACGGCAAGTTTTGAGATTCGATTGATTTCTTATAAAAAGCTTGAAAAACGTCAGTTTTGAGAAAATAAACCGTTTTTCAAGCATAGCAAGTTATTGCTCTCGAATCTAATTAATATTAAACAAAACCTGGAAAAATAGCCGTTTTTTAGGTTTGATCCATTTTCTAAAAAAAGATTGAAAAACGGGAGTTTTTTTGGATGATGCAAATATCTTTAAACCTATCCAATTAAGGTCTACGATTATAAGTAATATTAGGCAAAAACATGCAAAAAGGGCCAGTTTTGAGATTCGATCGATTTCTTATGAAAACGCTTGAAAAAGGTCAGTTTGGGGAAAATACACCGTTTTTCAAACTTAACAAGTTATTGCTCTCGAATCTAAGTAATATTAAACAAAACCTGGAAAAACGGCCGTTTTTAAGGTTTGATCTATTTTCTAAAAAAAAGATGGAAAAACGAGTGTTTTTTGAATAATGCAAATATCTTCAATCTTATTCAATTAAGGTCTCCGATGATAAGTAATTTTTAGGCAAAAACATGCCATAACGGCCAGTTTTGAGATTTGAGCGATTTCTTAAAAAAAGCTTGAAAAACGTCAGTTTTGGGAAAATAAACCGTTTTTCAAACTTAGCAAGTTATTGCTCTCGAATCTAAGTAATATTAACCAAAACCTGGAAAAACGGCCGTTTTTAAGGTTTGATCTATTTTCTAAAAAAAAGATGGAAGAACGGGAGTTTTCTTTGATAATGCAAATATCTTCAATCTTATTTAATTAAGGTCTCCGATGATAAGTAATATTAGGCAATAACATGCAAAAACGGCCAGTGTGAAGATTTAATCGATTTCTTAAAAAAAGCTTGAAATACGTCAGTTTTGGGAAAATAAACCGTTTTTCAAACTTTGCAAGTTATTGCTCTCGAATCTAAGTAATATTAACCAAAACCTGGAAAAACGGCCGTTTCTAAGGTTTGATCCATTTCCTAAAAAAGATTGAAAAACGAGAGTTTTTTGGATGATGCAAATAACTTCAAACCTATCCGATTAAGGTCTCCGATTATAAGTAATATTAGGCAAAAACATGCGAAAACGGCCAGTTTTGACATTCGATCGATTTCTTATAAAAAGCCTGAGAAACGTCAGTTTTGGGAAAATAAACCGTTTTTCAAACTTAGCAAGTTATTGCTCTCAAATTTAAGTAATATTAACCAAAACCTGGAAAAACAGACGTTTTTAAGATTTGATCCATTTTCTAAAAAGAGATGGAAAAACGGGAGTTTTTTGGATAATGCATATATGTTTAAACTTACCCAATTAAGGTCCCCGATTATAAGTAATATTAGGCAAAAACATGCAAAAACGGCCAGTTTTGAGATTCGAGCGATTTCTTAAAAAATGCTTGAAAAACTTCAGTTTTGACAAAATAAACCGTTTTTCAAACATAGCAAGTTATTGCTCTTGAATCTAAGTAATATTAACCAAAACCTGGAAAAACGGCCGTTTTTAAGGTTTGATCCATTTCCTAAAAAAGTTTGAAAAACGGGAGTTTTTCAGATGGTGCAAATATTTTCAAACCTATCCAATTAAGGTCTCCGATTATAAGTAATATCAGGCAAAAACATGCAAAAACGGCTGGTTTTGAGATTCGAGCGATTTCTTTAAAAAAGCATGAAAAACGTCAGTTCGGGAAAATAAACCGTTTTTCAAACATATCCAGTTAATGTTCTTGAATATTAGTAATATAAACCAAAACCTTGAAAAACGGCCGTTTTTAAGGTTTGATCCATTTCCTAAAAATGATTGAAAAACAGGAGTTTTTGGATAATGCAAATATCTTCAAACTTATCCAATTAAGTTCTCCGAATATAAGTAATATTAGGCAAAAACATGCAAAAACGGAAAGTTTTGAGATTCGATTGATTTCTTATAAAAAGCTTGAAAAACGTCAGTTTTGAGAAAATAAACCGTTTTTCAAGCATAGCAAGTTATTGCTCTCGAATCTAATTAATATTAAACAAAACCTGGAAAAATAGCCGTTTTTTAGGTTTGATCCATTTTCTAAAAAAAGATTGAAAAACGGGAGTTTTTTTGGATGATGCAAATATCTTTAAACCTATCCAATTAAGGTCTACGATTATAAGTAATATTAGGCAAAAACATGCAAAAACGGCCAGTTTTGAGATTCGATCGATTTCTTATAAAAACGTTTGAAAAAGGTCAGTTTGGGGAAAATACACCATTTTTCAAACTTAACAATTTATTGCTCTCGAATCTAAGTAATATTAAACAAAACCTGGAAAAACGGCCGTTTTTAAGGTTTGATCTATTTTCTAAAAAAAGATTGAAAAACGGGAGTTTTTCAGATGGTGCAAATATTTTCAAACCTATCCAATTAAGGTCTCCGATTATAAGTAATATCAGGCAAAAACATGCAAAAACGGCTGGTTTTGAGATTTGAGCGATTTCTTTAAAAAAGCATGAAAAACGTCAGTTCGGGAAAATAAACCGTTTTTCAAACATATCCAGTTAATGTTCTTGAATATTAGTAATATAAACCAAAACCTTGAAAAACGGCCGTTTTTAAGGTTTGATCCATTTCCTAAAAATGATTGAAAAACAGGAGTTTTTGGATAATGCAAATATCTTCAAACTTATCCAATTAAGTTCTCCGAATATAAGTAATATTAGGCAAAAACATGCAAAAACGGCAAGTTTTGAGATTCGATTGATTTCTTATAAAAAGCTTGAAAAACGTCAGTTTTGAGAAAATAAACCGTTTTTCAAGCATAGCAAGTTATTGCTCTCGAATCTAATTAATATTAAACAAAACCTGGAAAAATAGCCGTTTTTTAGGTTTGATCCATTTTCTAAAAAAAGATTGAAAAACGGGAGTTTTTTTGGATGATGCAAATATCTTTAAACCTATCCAATTAAGGTCTACGATTATAAGTAATATTAGGCAAAAACATGCAAAAACGGCCAGTTTTGAGATTCGATCGATTTCTTATAAAAACGTTTGAAAAAGGTCAGTTTGGGGAAAATACACTATTTTTCAAACTTAACAAGTTATTGCTCTCGAATCTAAGTAATATTAAACAAAACCTGGAAAAACGGCCGTTTTTAAGGTTTGATCTATTTTCTAAAAAAAGATTGAAAAACGGGAGTTTTTTGGATAATGCAAATATCTTCAAACCTATCCAATTAAGGTCTACGATTATAAGTAATATTAGGCAAAAACATGCAAAAAGGGCCAGTTTTGAGATTCGATCGATTTCTTATGAAAACGCTTGAAAAAGGTCAGTTTGGGGAAAATACACCGTTTTTCAAACTTAACAAGTTATTGCTCTCGAATCTAAGTAATATTAAACAAAACCTGGAAAAACGGCCGTTTTTAAGGTTTGATCTATTTTCTAAAAAAAAGATGGAAAAACGGGAGTTTTTTTGAATAATGCAAATATCTTCAATCTTATTCAATTAAGGTCTCCGATGATAATTAATTTTTAGGCAAAAACATGCCATAACGGCCAGTTTTGAGATTTGAGCGATTTCTTAAAAAAAGCTTGAAAAACGTCAGTTAGGGGAAAAAAAACCGTTTTTCAAACTTTGCAAGTTATTGCTCTCGAATCCAAGTAATATTAACCAAAACCTGGAAAAACGGCCGTTTCTAAGGTTTGATCCATTTCCTAAAAAAGATTGAAAAACGAGAGTTTTTTGGATGATGCAAATATCTTCAAACCTATCCGATTAAGGTCTCCGATTATAAGTAATATTAGGCAAAAACATGCGAAAACGGCCAGTTTTGACATTCGATCGATTTCTTATAAAAAGCCTGAGAAACGTCAGTTTTGGGAAAATAAACCGTTTTTCAAACTTAGCAAGTTATTGCTCTCAAATTTAAGTAATATTAACCAAAACCTGGAAAAACAGACGTTTTTAAGGTTTGATCCATTTTCTAAAAAGAGATGGAAAAACGGGAGTTTTTTGGATAATGCATATATGTTTAAACTTACCCAATTAAGGTCCCCGATTATAAGTAATATTAGGCAAAAACATGCAAAAACGGCCAGTTTTGAGATTCGAGCGATTTCTTAAAAAATGCTTGAAAAACGTCAGTTTTGACAAAATAAACCGTTTTTCAAACATAGCAAGTTATTGCTCTCGAATCTAAGTAATATTAACCAAAACCTGGAAAAACGGCCGTTTTTAAGGTTTGATCCATTTCCTAAAAAAGTTTGAAAAACGGGAGTTTTTCAGATGGTGCAAATATTTTCAAACCTATCCAATTAAGGTCTCCGATTATAAGTAATATCAGGCAAAAACATGCAAAAACGGCTGGTTTTGAGATTCGAGCGATTTCTTTAAAAAAGCATGAAAAACGTCAGTTCGGGAAGATAAACCGTTTTTCAAACATATCCAGTTAATGTTCTTGAATATTAGTAATATAAACCAAAACCTTGAAAAACGGCCGTTTTTAAGGTTTGATCCATTTCCTAAAAATGATTGAAAAACAGGAGTTTTTGGATAATGCAAATATCTTCAAACTTATCCAATTAAGTTCTCCGAATATAAGTAATATTAGGCAAAAACATGCCATAACGGCCAGTTTTGAGATTTGAGCGATTTCTTAAAAAAAGCTTGAAAAACGTCAGTTTTGGGAAAATAAACCGTTTTTCAAACTTAGCAAGTTATTGCTCTCGAATCTAAGTAATATTAACCAAAACCTGGAAAAACGGACGTTTTTAAGGTTTGATCTATTTTCTAAAAAAAAGATGGAAGAACGGGAGTTTTCTTTGATAATGCAAATATCTTCAATCTTATTTAATTAAGGTCTCCGATGATAAGTAATATTAGGCAATAACATGCAAAAACGGCCAGTGTGAAGATTTAATCGATTTCTTAAAAAAAGCTTGAAATACGTCAGTTTTGGGAAAATAAACCGTTTTTCAAACTTTGCAAGTTATTGCTCTCGAATCTAAGTAATATTAACCAAAACCTGGAAAAACGGCCGTTTCTAAGGTTTGATCCATTTCCTAAAAAAGATTGAAAAACGAGAGTTTTTTGGATGATGCAAATAACTTCAAACCTATCCGATTAAGGTCTCCGATTATAAGTAATATTAGGCAAAAACATGCGAAAACGGCCAGTTTTGACATTCGATCGATTTCTTATAAAAAGCCTGAGAAACGTCAGTTTTGGGAAAATAAACCGTTTTTCAAACTTAGCAAGTTATTGCTCTCAAATTTAAGTAATATTAACCAAAACCTGGAAAAACAGACGTTTTTAAGGTTTGATCCATTTTCTAAAAAGAGATGGAAAAACGGGAGTTTTTGGGATAATGCATATATGTTTAAACTTACCCAATTAAGGTCCCCGATTATAAGTAATATTAGGCAAAAACATGCAAAAACGGCCAGTTTTGAGATTCGAACGATTTCTTAAAAAATGCTTGAAAAACGTCAGTTTTGACAAAATAAACCGTTTTTCAAACATAGCAAGTTATTGCTCTCGAATCTAAGTAATATTAACCAAAACCTGGAAAAACGGCCGTTTTTAAGGTTTGATCCATTTCCTAAAAAAGTTTGAAAAACGGGAGTTTTTCAGATGGTGCAAATATTTTCAAACCTATCCAATTAAGGTCTCCGATTATAAGTAATATCAGGCAAAAACATGCAAAAACGGCTGGTTTTGAGATTCGAGCGATTTCTTTAAAAAAGCATGAAAAACGTCAGTTCGGGAAAATAAACCGTTTTTCAAACATATCCAGTTAATGTTCTTGAATATTAGTAATATAAACCAAAACCTTGAAAAACGGCCGTTTTTAAGGTTTGATCCATTTCCTAAAAATGATTGAAAAACAGGAGTTTTTGGATAATGCAAATATCTTCAAACTTATCCAATTAAGTTCTCCGAATATAAGTAATATTAGGCAAAAACATGCCATAACGGCCAGTTTTGAGATTTGAGCGATTTCTTAAAAAAAGCTTGAAAAACGTCAGTTTTGGGAAAATAAACCGTTTTTCAAACTTAGCAAGTTATTGCTCTCGAATCTAAGTAATATTAACCAAAACCTGGAAAAACGGCCGTTTTTAAGGTTTGATCTATTTTCTAAAAAAAAGATGGAAGAACGGGAGTTTTCTTTGATAATGCAAATATCTTCAATCTTATTTAATTAAGGTCTCCGATGATAAGTAATATTAGGCAATAACATGCAAAAACGGCCAGTGTGAAGATTTAATCGATTTCTTAAAAAAAGCTTGAAATACGTCAGTTTTGGGAAAATAAACCGTTTTTCAAACTTTGCAAGTTATTGCTCTCGAATCTAAGTAATATTAACCAAAACCTGGAAAAACGGCCGTTTCTAAGGTTTGATCCATTTCCTAAAAAAGATTGAAAAACGAGAGTTTTTTGGATGATGCAAATAACTTCAAACCTATCCGATTAAGGTCTCCGATTATAAGTAATATTAGGCAAAAACATGCGAAAACGGCCAGTTTTGACATTCGATCGATTTCTTATAAAAAGCCTGAGAAACGTCAGTTTTGGGAAAATTAACCGTTTTTCAAACTTAGCAAGTTATTGCTCTCAAATTTAAGTAATATTAACCAAAACCTGGAAAAACAGACGTTTTTAAGGTTTGATCCATTTTCTAAAAAGAGATGGAAAAACGGGAGTTTTTTGGATAATGCATATATGTTTAAACTTACCCAATTAAGGTCCCCGATTATAAGTAATATTAGGCAAAAACATGCAAAAACGGCCAGTTTTGAGATTCGAGCGATTTCTTAAAAAATGCTTGAAAAACGTCAGTTTTGACAAAATAAACCGTTTTTCAAACATAGCAAGTTATTGCTCTCGAATCTAAGTAATATTAACCAAAACCTGGAAAAACGGCCGTTTTTAAGGTTTGATCCATTTCCTAAAAAAGTTTGAAAAACGGGAGTTTTTCAGATGGTGCAAATATTTTCAAACCTATCCAATTAAGGTCTCCGATTATAAGTAATATCAGGCAAAAACATGCAAAAACGGCTGGTTTTGAGATTCGAGCGATTTCTTTAAAAAAGCATGAAAAACGTCAGTTCGGGAAAATAAACCGTTTTTCAAACATATCCAGTTAATGTTCTTGAATATTAGTAATATAAACCAAAACCTTGAAAAACGGCCGTTTTTAAGGTTTGATCCATTTCCTAAAAATGATTGAAAAACAGGAGTTTTTGGATAATGCAAATATCTTCAAACTTATCCAATTAAGTTCTCCGAATATAAGTAATATTAGGCAAAAACATGCAAAAACGGCAAGTTTTGAGATTCGATTGATTTCTTATAAAAAGCTTGAAAAACGTCAGTTTTGAGAAAATAAACCGTTTTTCAAGCATAGCAAGTTATTGCTCTCGAATCTAATTAATATTAAACAAAACCTGGAAAAATAGCCGTTTTTTAGGTTTGATCCATTTTCTAAAAAAAGATTGAAAAACGGGAGTTTTTTTGGATGATGCAAATATCTTTAAACCTATCCAATTAAGGTCTACGATTATAAGTAATATTAGGCAAAAACATGCAAAAACGGCCAGTTTTGAGATTCGATCGATTTCTTATAAAAACGTTTGAAAAAGGTCAGTTTGGGGAAAATACACCATTTTTCAAACTTAACAATTTATTGCTCTCGAATCTAAGTAATATTAAACAAAACCTGGAAAAACGGCCGTTTTTAAGGTTTGATCTATTTTCTAAAAAAAGATTGAAAAACGGGAGTTTTTTGGATGATGCAAATATCTTTAAACCTATCCAATTAAGGTCTACGATTATAAGTAATATTAGGCAAAAACATGCAAAAACGACCAGTTTTGAGATTCGATCGATTTCTTATTAAAACGTTTGAAAAAGCTCAGTTTGG
This sequence comes from Ceratothoa steindachneri, assembly GCA_963969495.1. Taxonomy (NCBI): domain Eukaryota; kingdom Metazoa; phylum Arthropoda; class Malacostraca; order Isopoda; family Cymothoidae; genus Ceratothoa; species Ceratothoa steindachneri. Next base: position 88,152,257 of record OZ018329.1, read on the forward strand.
GGAAAATACACCATTTTTCAAACTTAACAAGTTATTGCTCTCGAATCTAAGTAATATTAAACAAAACCTGGAAAAACGGCCGTTTTTAAGGTTTGATCTATTTTCTAAAAAAAGATTGAAAAACGGGAGTTTTTTTGGATAATGCAAATATCTTCAAACCTATCCAATTAAGGTCTACGATTATAAGTAATATTAGGCAAAAACATGCAAAAAGGGCCAGTTTTGAGATTCGATCGATTTCTTATGAAAACGCTTGAAAAAGGTCAGTTTGGGGAAAATACACCGTTTTTCAAACTTAACAAGTTATTGCTCTCGAATCTAAGTAATATTAAACAAAACCTGGAAAAACGGCCGTTTTTAAGGTTTGATCTATTTTCTAAAAAAAAGATGGAAAAACGGGAGTTTTTTTGAATAATGCAAATATCTTCAATCTTATACAATTAAGGTCTCCGATGATAAGTAATTTTTAGGCAAAAACATGCCATAACGGCCAGTTTTGAGATTTGAGCGATTTCTTAAAAAAAGCTTAAAAAACGTCAGTTTTGGGAAAATAAACCGTTTTTCAAACTTAGCAAGTTATTGCTCTCGAATCTAAGTAATATTAACCAAAACCTGGAAAAACGGCCGTTTTTAAGGTTTGATCTATTTTCTAAAAAAAAGATGGAAGAACGGGAGTTTTTTTGGATAATGCAAATATCTTCAATCTTATTTAATTAAGGTCTCCGATGATAAGTAATATTAGGCAATAACATGCAAAAACGGCCAGTGTGAAGATTTAATCGATTTCTTAAAAAAAGCTTGAAATACGTCAGTTTTGGGAAAATAAACCGTTTTTCAAACTTTGCAAGTTATTGCTCTCGAATCTAAGTAATATTAACCAAAACCTGGAAAAACGGCCGTTTCTAAGGTTTGATCCATTTCCTAAAAAAGATTGAAAAACGAGAGTTTTTTGGATGATGCAAATATCTTCAAACCTATCCGATTAAGGTCTCCGATTATAAGTAATATTAGGCAAAAACATGCGAAAACGGCCAGTTTTGACATTCGATCGATTTCTTATAAAAAGCCTGAGAAACGTCAGTTTTGGGAAAATAAACCGTTTTTCAAACTTAGCAAGTTATTGCTCTCAAATTTAAGTAATATTAACCAAAACCTGGAAAAACAGCCGTTTTTAAGGTTTGATCCATTTCCTATAAAGTTTGAAAAACGGGAGTTTTTCAGATGGTGCAAATATTTTCAAACCTATCCAATTAAGGTCTCCGAATATAAGTAATATTAGGCAAAAACATGCAAAAACGGCCAGTTTTGAGATTCGAGCGATTTCTTAAAAAATGCTTGAAAAACGTCAGTTTTGACAAAATAAACCGTTTTTCAAACATAGCAAGTTATTGCTCTCGAATCTAAGTAATATTAACCAAAACCTGGAAAAACGGCCGTTTTTAAGGTTTGATCCATTTCCTAAAAAAGTTTGAAAAACGGGAGTTTTTCAGATGGTGCAAATATTTTCAAACCTATCCAATTAAGGTCTCCGATTATAAGTAATATCAGGCAAAAACATGCAAAAACGGCTGGTTTTGAGATTCGAGCGATTTCTTTAAAAAAGCATGAAAAACGTCAGTTCGGGAAGATAAACCGTTTTTCAAACATATCCAGTTAATGTTCTTGAATATTAGTAATATAAACCAAAACCTTGAAAAACGGCCGTTTTTAAGGTTTGATCCATTTCCTAAAAATGATTGAAAAACAGGAGTTTTTGGATAATGCAAATATCTTCAAACTTATCCAATTAAGTTCTCCGAATATAAGTAATATTAGGCAAAAACATGCCATAACGGCCAGTTTTGAGATTTGAGCGATTTCTTAAAAAAAGCTTGAAAAACGTCAGTTTTGGGAAAATAAACCGTTTTTCAAACTTAGCAAGTTATTGCTCTCGAATCTAAGTAATATTAACCAAAACCTGGAAAAACGGCCGTTTTTAAGGTTTGATCTATTTTCTAAAAAAAAGATGGAAGAACGGGAGTTTTCTTTGATAATGCAAATATCTTCAATCTTATTTAATTAAGGTCTCCGATGATAAGTAATATTAGGCAATAACATGCAAAAACGGCCAGTGTGAAGATTTAATCGATTTCTTAAAAAAAGCTTGAAATACGTCAGTTTTGGGAAAATAAACCGTTTTTCAAACTTTGCAAGTTATTGCTCTCGAATCTAAGTAATATTAACCAAAACCTGGAAAAACGGCCGTTTCTAAGGTTTGATCCATTTCCTAAAAAAGATTGAAAAACGAGAGTTTTTTGGATGATGCAAATATCTTCAAACCTATCCGATTAAGGTCTCCGATTATAAGTAATATTAGGCAAAAACATGCGAAAACGGCCAGTTTTGACATTCGATCGATTTCTTATAAAAAGCCTGAGAAACGTCAGTTTTGGGAAAATAAACCGTTTTTCAAACTTAGCAAGTTATGGCTCTCAAATTTAAGTAATATTAACCAAAACCTGGAAAAACAGACGTTTTTAAGGTTTGATCCATTTTCTAAAAAGAGATGGAAAAACGGGAGTTTTTTGGATAATGCATATATGTTTAAACTTACCCAATTAGGGTCCCCGATTATAAGTAATATTAGGCAAAAACATGCAAAAACGGCCAGTTTTGAGATTCGAGCGATTTCTTAAAAAATGCTTGAAAAACGTCAGTTTTGACAAAATAAACCGTTTTTCAAACATAGCAAGTTATTGCTCTCGAATCTAAGTAATATTAGCCAAAACCTGGAAAAACGGCTGTTTTTAAGGTTTGATCCATTTCCTAAAAAAGTTTGAAAAACGGGAGTTTTTCAGATGGTGCAAATATTTTCAAACCTATCCAATTAAGGTCTCCGATTATAAGTAATATCAGGCAAAAACATGCAAAAACGGCTGGTTTTGAGATTTGAGCGATTTCTTTAAAAAAGCATGAAAAACGTCAGTTCGGGAAAATAAACCGTTTTTCAAACATATCCAGTTAATGTTCTTGAATATTAGTAATATAAACCAAAACCTTGAAAAACGGCCGTTTTTAAGGTTTGATCCATTTCCTAAAAATGATTGAAAAACAGGAGTTTTTGGATAATGCAAATATCTTCAAACTTATCCAATTAAGTTCTCCGAATATAAGTAATATTAGGCAAAAACATGCAAAAACGGCAAGTTTTGAGATTCGATTGATTTCTTATAAAAAGCTTGAAAAACGTCAGTTTTGAGAAAATAAACCGTTTTTCAAGCATAGCAAGTTATTGCTCTCGAATCTAATTAATATTAAACAAAACCTGGAAAAATAGCCGTTTTTTAGGTTTGATCCATTTTCTAAAAAAAGATTGAAAAACGGGAGTTTTTTTGGATGATGCAAATATCTTTAAACCTATCCAATTAAGGTCTACGATTATAAGTAATATTAGGCAAAAACATGCAAAAACGGCCAGTTTTGAGATTCGATCGATTTCTTATAAAAACGTTTGAAAAAGGTCAGTTTGGGGAAAATACACTATTTTTCAAACTTAACAAGTTATTGCTCTCGAATCTAAGTAATATTAAACAAAACCTGGAAAAACGGCCGTTTTTAAGGTTTGATCTATTTTCTAAAAAAAGATTGAAAAACGGGAGTTTTTTGGATAATGCAAATATCTTCAAACCTATCCAATTAAGGTCTACGATTATAAGTAATATTAGGCAAAAACATGCAAAAAGGGCCAGTTTTGAGATTCGATCGATTTCTAAAGAAAACGCTTGAAAAAGGTCAGTTTGGGGAAAATACACCGTTTTTCAAACTTAACAAGTTATTGCTCTCGAATCTAAGTAATATTAAACAAAACCTGGAAAAACGGCCGTTTTTAAGGTTTGATCTATTTTCTAAAAAAAAGATGGAAAAACGGGAGTTTTTTTGAATAATGCAAATATCTTCAATCTTATTCAATTAAGGTCTCCGATGATAATTAATTTTTAGGCAAAAACATGCCATAACGGCCAGTTTTGAGATTTGAGCGATTTCTTAAAAAAAGCTTGAAAAACGTCAGTTAGGGGAAAAAAAACCGTTTTTCAAACTTAGCAAGTTATTGCTCTCGAATCTAAGTAATATTAACCAAAACCTGGAAAAACGGCCGTTTTTAAGGTTTGATCTATTTTCTAAAAAAAAGATGGAAGAACGGGAGTTTTTTTTGATTATGCAAATATCTTCAATCTTATTTAATTAAGGTCTCCGATGATAAGTAATATTAGGCAATAACATGCGAAAACGGCCAGTGTGAAGATTTAATCGATTTCTTAAAAAAAGCTTGAAATACGTCAGTTTTGGCAAAATAAACCGTTTTTCAAACTTTGCAAGTTATTGCTCTCGAATCTAAGTAATATTAACCAAAACCTGGAAAAACGGCCGTTTCTAAGGTTTGATCCATTTCCTAAAAAAGATTGAAAAACGAGAGTTTTTTGGATGATGCAAATATCTTCAAACCTATCCGATTAAGGTCTCCGATTATAAGTAATATTAGGCAAAAACATGCGAAAACGGCCAGTTTTGACATTCGATCGATTTCTTATAAAAAGCCTGAGAAACGTCAGTTTTGGGAAAATAAACCGTTTTTCAAACTTAGCAAGTTATTGCTCTCAAATTTAAGTAATATTAACCAAAACCTGGAAAAACAGACGTTTTTAAGGTTTGATCCATTTTCTAAAAAGAGATGGAAAAACGGGAGTTTTTTGGATAATGCATATATGTTTAAACTTACCCAATTAAGGTCCCCGATTATAAGTAATATTAGGCAAAAACATGCAAAAACGGCCAGTTTTGAGATTCGAGCGATTTCTTAAAAAATGCTTGAAAAACGTCAGTTTTGACAAAATAAACCGTTTTTCAAACATAGCAAGTTATTGCTCTCGAATCTAAGTAATATTAACCAAAACCTGGAAAAACGGCCGTTTTTAAGGTTTGATCCATTTCCTAAAAAAGTTTGAAAAACGGGAGTTTTTCAGATGGTGCAAATATTTTCAAACCTATCCAATTAAGGTCTCCGATTATAAGTAATATCAGGCAAAAACATGCAAAAACGGCTGGTTTTGAGATTCGAGCGATTTCTTTAAAAAAGCATGAAAAACGTCAGTTCGGGAAGATAAACCGTTTTTCAAACATATCCAGTTAATGTTCTTGAATATTAGTAATATAAACCAAAACCTTGAAAAACGGCCGTTTTTAAGGTTTGATCCATTTCCTAAAAATGATTGAAAAACAGGAGTTTTTGGATAATGCAAATATCTTCAAACTTATCCAATTAAGTTCTCCGAATATAAGTAATATTAGGCAAAAACATGCAAAAACGGCAAGTTTTGAGATTCGATTGATTTCTTATAAAAAGCTTGAAAAACGTCAGTTTTGAGAAAATAAACCGTTTTTCAAGCATAGCAAGTTATTGCTCTCGAATCTAATTAATATTAAACAAAACCTGGAAAAACGGCCGTTTTTAAGGTTTGATCCATTTCCTAAAAAAGTTTGAAAAACGGGAGTTTTTCAGATGGTGCAAATATTTTCAAACCTATCCAATTAAGGTCTCCGATTATAAGTAATATCAGGAAAAAAAACATGCAAAAACGGCTGGTTTTGAGATTCGAGCGATTTCTTTAAAAAAGCATGAAAAACGTCAGTTCGGGAAAATAAACCGTTTTTCAAACATATCCAGTTAATGTTCTTGAATATTAGTAATATAAACCAAAACCTTGAAAAACGGCCGTTTTTAAGGTTTGATCCATTTCCTAAAAATGATTGAAAAACAGGAGTTTTTGGATAATGCAAATATCTTCAAACTTATCCAATTAAGTTCTCCGAATATAAGTAATATTAGGCAAAAACATGCAAAAACGGCAAGTTTTGAGATTCGATTGATTTCTTATAAAAAGCTTGAAAAACGTCAGTTTTGAGAAAATAAACCGTTTTTCAAGCATAGCAAGTTATTGCTCTCGAATCTAATTAATATTAAACAAAACCTGGAAAAATAGCCGTTTTTTAGGTTTGATCCATTTTCTAAAAAAAGATTGAAAAACGGGAGTTTTTTTAGATGATGCAAATATCTTTAAACCTATCCAATTAAGGTCTACGATTATAAGTAATATTAGGCAAAAACATGCAAAAACGGCCAGTTTTAAGATTCGATCGATTTCTTATAAAAACGTTTGAAAAAGGTCAGTTTGGGGAAAATACACCATTTTTCAAACTTAACAAGTTATTGCTCTCGAATCTAAGTAATATTAAACAAAACCTGGAAAAACGGCCGTTTTTAAGGTTTGATCTATTTTCTAAAAAAAGATTGAAAAACGGGAGTTTTTTGGATAATGCAAATATCTTCAAACCTATCCAATTAAGGTCTACGATTATAAGTAATATTAGGCAAAAACATGCAAAAAGGGCCAGTTTTGAGATTCGATCGATTTCTTATGAAAACGCTTGAAAAAGGTCAGTTTGGGGAAAATACACCGTTTTTCAAACTTAACAAGTTATTGCTCTCGAATCTAAGTAATATTAAACAAAACCTGGAAAAACGGCCGTTTTTAAGGTTTGATCTATTTTCTAAAAAAAAGATGGAAAAACGGGAGTTTTTTTGAATAATGCAAATATCTTCAATCTTATTCAATTAAGGTCTCCGATGATAATTAATTTTTAGGCAAAAACATGCCATAACGGCCAGTTTTGAGATTTGAGCGATTTCTTAAAAAAAGCTTGAAAAACGTCAGTTAGGGGAAAAAAAACCGTTTTTCAAACTTAGCAAGTTATTGCTCTCGAATCTAAGTAATATTAACCAAAACCTGGAAAAACGGCCGTTTTTAAGGTTTGATCTATTTTCTAAAAAAAAGATGGAAGAACGGGAGTTTTTTTTGATTATGCAAATATCTTCAATCTTATTTAATTAAGGTCTCCGATGATAAGTAATATTAGGCAATAACATGCAAAAACGGCCAGTGTGAAGATTTAATCGATTTCTTAAAAAAAGCTTGAAATACGTCAGTTTTGGGAAAATAAACCGTTTTTCAAACTTTGCAAGTTATTGCTCTCGAATCTAAGTAATATTAACCAAAACCTGGAAAAACGGCCGTTTCTAAGGTTTGATCCATTTCCTAAAAAAGATTGAAAAACGAGAGTTTTTTGGATGATGCAAATATCTTCAAACCTATCCGATTAAGGTCTCCGATTATAAGTAATATTAGGCAAAAACATGCGAAAACGGCCAGTTTTGACATTCGATCGATTTCTTATAAAAAGCCTGAGAAACGTCAGTTTTGGGAAAATAAACCGTTTTTCAAACTTAGCAAGTTATTGCTCTCAAATTTAAGTAATATTAACCAAAACCTGGAAAAACAGACGTTTTTAAGGTTTGATCCATTTTCTAAAAAGAGATGGAAAAACGGGAGTTTTTTGGATAATGCATATATGTTTAAACTTACCCAATTAAGGTCCCCGATTATAAGTAATATTAGGCAAAAACATGCAAAAACGGCCAGTTTTGAGATTCGAGCGATTTCTTAAAAAATGCTTGAAAAACGTCAGTTTTGACAAAATAAACCGTTTTTCAAACATAGCAAGTTATTGCTCTCGAATCTAAGTAATATTAACCAAAACCTGGAAAAACGGCCGTTTTTAAGGTTTGATCCATTTCCTAAAAAAGTTTGAAAAACGGGAGTTTTTCAGATGGTGCAAATATTTTCAAACCTATCCAATTAAGGTCTCCGATTATAAGTAATATCAGGCAAAAACATGCAAAAACGGCTGGTTTTGAGATTCGAGCGATTTCTTTAAAAAAGCATGAAAAACGTCAGTTCGGGAAGATAAACCGTTTTTCAAACATATCCAGTTAATGTTCTTGAATATTAGTAATATAAACCAAAACCTTGAAAAACGGCCGTTTTTAAGGTTTGATCCATTTCCTAAAAATGATTGAAAAACAGGAGTTTTTGGATAATGCAAATATCTTCAAACTTATCCAATTAAGTTCTCCGAATATAAGTAATATTAGGCAAAAACATGCAAAAACGGCAAGTTTTGAGATTCGATTGATTTCTTATAAAAAGCTTGAAAAACGTCAGTTTTGAGAAAATAAACCGTTTTTCAAGCATAGCAAGTTATTGCTCTCGAATCTAATTAATATTAAACAAAACCTGGAAAAACGGCCGTTTTTAAGGTTTGATCCATTTCCTAAAAAAGTTTGAAAAACGGGAGTTTTTCAGATGGTGCAAATATTTTCAAACCTATCCAATTAAGGTCTCCGATTATAAGTAATATCAGGAAAAAAAACATGCAAAAACGGCTGGTTTTGAGATTCGAGCGATTTCTTTAAAAAAGCATGAAAAACGTCAGTTCGGGAAAATAAACCGTTTTTCAAACATAACCAGTTAATGTTCTTGAATATTAGTAATATAAACCAAAACCTTGAAAAACGGCCGTTTTTAAGGTTTGATTCATTTCCTAAAAATGATTGAAAAACAGGAGTTTTTGGATAATGCAAATATCTTCAAACTTATCCAATTAAGTTCTCCGAATATAAGTAATATTAGGCAAAAACATGCAAAAACGGCAAGTTTTGAGATTCGATTGATTTCTTATAAAAAGCTTGAAAAACGTCAGTTTTGAGAAAATAAACCGTTTTTCAAGCATAGCAAGTTATTGCTCTCGAATCTAATTAATATTAAACAAAACCTGGAAAAATAGCCGTTTTTTAGGTTTGATCCATTTTCTAAAAAAAGATTGAAAAACGGGAGTTTTTTTAGATGATGCAAATATCTTTAAACCTATCCAATTAAGGTCTACGATTATAAGTAATATTAGGCAAAAACATGCAAAAACGGCCAGTTTTAAGATTCGAACGATTTCTTATAAAAACGTTTGAAAAAGGTCAGTTTGGGGAAAATACACCATTTTTCAAACTTAACAATTTATTGCTCTCGAATCTAAGTAATATTAAACAAAACCTGGAAAAACGGCCGTTTTTAAGGTTTGATCTATTTTCTAAAAAAAGATTGAAAAACGGGAGTTTTTTGGATAATGCAAATATCTTCAAACCTATCCAATTAAGGTCTACGATTATAAGTAATATTAGGCAAAAACATGCAAAAAGGGCCAGTTTTGAGATTCGATCGATTTCTTATGAAAACGCTTGAAAAAGGTCAGTTTGGGGAAAATACACCGTTTTTCAAACTTAACAAGTTATTGCTCTCGAATCTAAGTAATATTAAACAAAACCTGGAAAAACGGCCGTTTTTAAGGTTTGATCTATTTTCTAAAAAAAAGATGGAAAAACGGGAGTTTTTTTGAATAATGCAAATATCTTCAATCTTATTCAATTAAGGTCTCCGATGATAATTAATTTTTAGGCAAAAACATGCCATAACGGCCAGTTTTGAGATTTGAGCGATTTCTTAAAAAAAGCTTGAAAAACGTCAGTTAGGGGAAAAAAAACCGTTTTTCAAACTTAGCAAGTTATTGCTCTCGAATCTAAGTAATATTAACCAAAACCTGGAAAAACGGCCGTTTTTAAGGTTTGATCTATTTTCTAAAAAAAAGATGGAAGAACGGGAGTTTTTTTTGATTATGCAAATATCTTCAATCTTATTTAATTAAGGTCTCCGATGATAAGTAATATTAGGCAATAACATGCAAAAACGGCCAGTGTGAAGATTTAATCGATTTCTTAAAAAAAGCTTGAAATACGTCAGTTTTGGGAAAATAAACCGTTTTTCAAACTTTGCAAGTTATTGCTCTCGAATCTAAGTAATATTAACCAAAACCTGGAAAAACGGCCGTTTCTAAGGTTTGATCCATTTCCTAAAAAAGATTGAAAAACGAGAGTTTTTTGGATGATGCAAATATCTTCAAACCTATCCGATTAAGGTCTCCGATTATAAGTAATATTAGGCAAAAACATGCGAAAACGGCCAGTTTTGACATTCGATCGATTTCTTATAAAAAGCCTGAGAAACGTCAGTTTTGGGAAAATAAACCGTTTTTCAAACTTAGCAAGTTATTGCTCTCAAATTTAAGTAATATTAACCAAAACCTGGAAAAACAGACGTTTTTAAGGTTTGATCCATTTTCTAAAAAGAGATGGAAAAACGGGAGTTTTTTGGATAATGCATATATGTTTAAACTTACCCAATTAAGGTCCCCGATTATAAGTAATATTAGGCAAAAACATGCAAAAACGGCCAGTTTTGAGATTCGAGCGATTTCTTAAAAAATGCTTGAAAAACGTCAGTTTTGACAAAATAAACCGTTTTTCAAACATAGCAAGTTATTGCTCTAAAATCTAAGTAATATTAACCAAAACCTGGAAAAACGGCCGTTTTTAAGGTTTGATCCATTTCCTAAAAAAGTTTGAAAAACGGGAGTTTTTCAGATGGTGCAAATATTTTCAAACCTATCCAATTAAGGTCTCCGATTATAAGTAATATCAGGCAAAAACATGCAAAAACGGCTGGTTTTGAGATTCGAGCGATTTCTTTAAAAAAGCATGAAAAACGTCAGTTCGGGAAGATAAACCGTTTTTCAAACATATCCAGTTAATGTTCTTGAATATTAGTAATATAAACCAAAACCTTGAAAAACGGCCGTTTTTAAGGTTTGATCCATTTCCTAAAAATGATTGAAAAACAGGAGTTTTTGGATAATGCAAATATCTTCAAACTTATCCAATTAAGTTCTCCGAATATAAGTAATATTAGGCAAAAACATGCAAAAACGGCAAGTTTTGAGATTCGATTGATTTCTTATAAAAAGCTTGAAAAACGTCAGTTTTGAGAAAATAAACCGTTTTTCAAGCATAGCAAGTTATTGCTCTCGAATCTAATTAATATTAAACAAAACCTGGAAAAACGGCCGTTTTTAAGGTTTGATCCATTTCCTAAAAAAGTTTGAAAAACGGGAGTTTTTCAGATGGTGCAAATATTTTCAAACCTATCCAATTAAGGTCTCCGATTATAAGTAATATCAGGAAAAAAAACATGCAAAAACGGCTGGTTTTGAGATTCGAGCGATTTCTTTAAAAAAGCATGAAAAACGTCAGTTCGGGAAAATAAACCGTTTTTCAAACATATCCAGTTAATGTTCTTGAATATTAGTAATATAAACCAAAACCTTGAAAAACGGCCGTTTTTAAGGTTTGATCCATTTCCTAAAAATGATTGAAAAACAGGAGTTTTTGGAAATTGCAAATATCTTCAAACTTATCCAATTAAGTTCTCCGAATATAAGTAATATTAGGCAAAAACATGCAAAAACGGCAAGTTTTGAGATTCGATTGATTTCTTATAAAAAGCTTGAAAAACGTCAGTTTTGAGAAAATAAACCGTTTTTCAAGCATAGCAAGTTATTGCTCTCGAATCTAATTAATATTAAACAAAACCTGGAAAAATAGCCGTTTTTTAGGTTTGATCCATTTTCTAAAAAAAGATTGAAAAACGGGAGTTTTTTTGGATGATGCAAATATCTTTAAACCTATCCAATTAAGGTCTACGATTATAAGTAATATTAGGCAAAAACATGCAAAAACGGCCAGTTTTAAGATTCGATCGATTTCTTATAAAAACGTTTGAAAAAGCTCAGTTTGGGGAAAATACACCATTTTTCAAACTTAACAAGGTATTGCTCTCGAATCTAAGTAATATTAAACAAAACCTGGAAAAACGGCCGTTTTTAAGGTTTGATCTATTTTCTAAAAAAAGATTGAAAAACGGGAGTTTTTTGGATAATGCAAATATCTTCAAACCTATCCAATTAAGGTCTACGATTATAAGTAATATTAGGCAAAAACATGCAAAAAGGGCCAGTTTTGAGATTCGATCGATTTCTTATGAAAACGCTTGAAAAAGGTCAGTTTGGGGAAAATACACCGTTTTTCAAACTTAACAAGTTATTGCTCTCGAATCTAAGTAATATTAAAGAAAACCTGGAAAAACGGCCGTTTTTAAGGTTTGATCTATTTTCTAAAAAAAAGATGGAAAAACGGGAGTTTTTTTGAATAATGCAAATATCTTCAATCTTATTCAATTAAGGTCTCCGATGATAAGTAATTTTTAGGCAAAAACATGCCATAACGGCCAGTTTTGAGATTTGAGCGATTTCTTAAAAAAAGCTTGAAAAACGTCAGTTTTGGGAAAATAAACCGTTTTTCAAACTTAGCAAGTTATTGCTCTCGAATCTAAGTAATATTAACCAAAACCTGGAAAAACGGCCGTTTTTAAGGTTTGATCTATTTTCTAAAAAAAAGATGGAAGAACGGGAGTTTTTTTGGATAATGCAAATATCTTCAATCTTATTTAATTAAGGTCTCCGATGATAAGTAATATTAGGCAATAACATGCAAAAACGGCCAGTGTGAAGATTTAATCGATTTCTTAAAAAAAGCTTGAAATACGTCAGTTTTGGGAAAATAAACCGTTTTTCAAACTTTGCAAGTTATTGCTCTCGAATCTAAGTAATATTAACCAAAACCTGGAAAAACGGCCGTTTCTAAGGTTTGATCCATTTCCTAAAAAAGATTGAAAAACGAGAGTTTTTTGGATGATGCAAATATCTTCAAACCTATCCGATTAAGGTCTCCGATTATAAGTAATATTAGGCAAAAACATGCGAAAACGGCCAGTTTTGACATTCGATCGATTTCTTATAAAAAGCCTGAGAAACGTCAGTTTTGGGAAAATAAACCGTTTTTCAAACTTAGCAAGTTATTGCTCTCAAATTTAAGTAATATTAACCAAAACCTGGAAAAACAGACGTTTTTAAGGTTTGATCCATTTTCTAAAAAGAGATGGAAAAACGGGAGTTTTTTGGATAATGCATATATGTTTAAACTTACCCAATTAAGGTCCCCGATTATAAGAAATATTAGGCAAAAACATGCAAAAACGGCCAGTTTTGAGATTCGAGCGATTTCTTAAAAAATGCTTGAAAAACGTCAGTTTTGACAAAATAAACCGTTTTTCAAACATAGCAAGTTATTGCTCTCGAATCTAAGTAATATTAACCAAAACCTTGAAAAACGGCCGTTTTTAAGGTTTGATCCATTTCCTAAAAATGATTGAAAAACAGGAGTTTTTGGAAATTGCAAATATCTTCAAACTTATCCAATTAAGTTCTCCGAATATAAGTAATATTAGGCAAAAACATGCAAAAACGGCAAGTTTTGAGATTCGATTGATTTCTTATAAAAAGCTTGAAAAACGTCAGTTTTGAGAAAATAAACCGTTTTTCAAGCATAGCAAGTTATTGCTCTCGAATCTAATTAATATTAAACAAAACCTGGAAAAATAGCCGTTTTTTAGGTTTGATCCATTTTCTAAAAAAAGATTGAAAAACGGGAGTTGTTTTGGATGATGCAAATATCTTTAAACCTATCCAATTAAGGTCTACGATTATAAGTAATATTAGGCAAAAACATGCAAAAACGGCCAGTTTTAAGATTCGATCGATTTCTTATAAAAACGTTTGAAAAAGGTCAGTTTGGGGAAAATACACCATTTTTCAAACTTAACAAGTTATTGCTCTCGAATCTAAGTAATATTAAACAAAACCTGGAAAAACGGCCGTTTTTAAGGTTTGATCTATTTTCTAAAAAAAGATTGAAAAACGGGAGTTTTTTGGATAATGCAAATATCTTCAAACCTATCCAATTAAGGTCTACGATTATAAGTAATATTAGGCAAAAACATGCAAAAAGGGCCAGTTTTGAGATTCGATCGATTTCTTATGAAAACGCTTGAAAAAGGTCAGTTTGGGGAAAATACACCGTTTTTCAAACTTAACAAGTTATTGCTCTCGAATCTAAGTAATATTAAACAAAACCTGGAAAAACGGCCGTTTTTAAGGTTTGATCTATTTTCTAAAAAAAAGATGGAAAAACGGGAGTTTTTTTGAATAATGCAAATATCTTCAATCTTATTCAATTAAGGTCTCCGATGATAATTAATTTTTAGGCAAAAACATGCCATAACGGCCAGTTTTGAGATTTGAGCGATTTCTTAAAAAAAGCTTGAAAAACGTCAGTTAGGGGAAAAAAAACCGTTTTTCAAACTTAGCAAGTTATTGCTCTCGAATCTAAGTAATATTAACCAAAACCTGGAAAAACGGCCGTTTTTAAGGTTTGATCTATTTTCTAAAAAAAAGATGGAAGAACGGGAGTTTTTTTTGATTATGCAAATATCTTCAATCTTATTTAATTAAGGTCTCCGATGATAAGTAATATTAGGCAATAACATGCGAAAACGGCCAGTGTGAAGATTTAATCGATTTCTTAAAAAAAGCTTGAAATACGTCAGTTTTGGGAAAATAAACCGTTTTTCAAACTTTGCAAGTTATTGCTCTCGAATCTAAGTAATATTAACCAAAACCTGGAAAAACGGCCGTTTCTAAGGTTTGATCCATTTCCTAAAAAAGATTGAAAAACGAGAGTTTTTTGGATGATGCAAATATCTTCAAACCTATCCGATTAAGGTCTCCGATTATAAGTAATATTAGGCAAAAACATGCGAAAACGGCCAGTTTTGACATTCGATCGATTTCTTATAAAAAGCCTGAGAAACGTCAGTTTTGGGAAAATAAACCGTTTTTCAAACTTAGCAAGTTATTGCTCTCAAATTTAAGTAATATTAACCAAAACCTGGAAAAACAGACGTTTTTAAGGTTTGATCCATTTTCTAAAAAGAGATGGAAAAACGGGAGTTTTTGGGATAATGCATATATGTTTAAACTTACCCAATTAAGGTCCCCGATTATAAGTAATATTAGGCAAAAACATGCAAAAACGGCCAGTTTTGAGATTCGAGCGATTTCTTAAAAAATGCTTGAAAAACGTCAGTTTTGACAAAATAAACCGTTTTTCAAACATAGCAAGTTATTGCTCTCGAATCTAAGTAATATTAACCAAAACCTGGAAAAACGGCCGTTTTTAAGGTTTGATCTATTTTCTAAAAAAAAGATGGAAGAACGGGAGTTTTTTTGGATAATGCAAATATCTTCAATCTTATTTAATTAAGGTCTCCGATGATAAGTAATATTAGGCAATAACATGCAAAAACGGCCAGTGTGAAGATTTAATCGATTTCTTAAAAAAAGCTTGAAATACGTCAGTTTTGGGAAAATAAACGGTTTTTCAAACTTTGCAAGTTATTGCTCTCGAATCTAAGTAATATTAACCAAAACCTGGAAAAACGGCCGTTTCTAAGGTTTGATCCATTTCCTAAAAAAGATTGAAAAACGAGAGTTTTTTGGATGATGCAAATATCTTCAAACCTATCCGATTAAGGTCTCCGATTATAAGTAATATTAGGCAAAAACATGCGAAAACGGCCAGTTTTGACATTCGATCGATTTCTTATAAAAAGCCTGAGAAACGTCAGTTTTGGGAAAATAAACCGTTTTTCAAACTTAGCAAGTTATTGCTCTCAAATTTAAGTAATATTAACCAAAACCTGGAAAAACAGACGTTTTTAAGGTTTGATCCATTTTCTAAAAAGAGATGGAAAAACGGGAGTTTTTTTGGATAATGCATATATGTTTAAACTTACCCAATTAGGGTCCCCGATTATAAGTAATATTAGGCAAAAACATGCAAAAACGGCCAGTTTTGAGATTCGAGCGATTTCTTAAAAAATGCTTGAAAAACGTCAGTTTTGACAAAATAAACCGTTTTTCAAACATAGCAAGTTATTGCTCTCGAATCTAAGTAATATTAACCAAAACCTGGAAAAACGGCCGTTTTTAAGGTTTGATCCATTTCCTAAAAAAGTTTGAAAAACGGGAGTTTTTCAGATGGTGCAAATATTTTCAAACCTATCCAATTAAGGTCTCCGATTATAAGTAATATCAGGCAAAAACATGCAAAAACGGGTGGTTTTGAGATTTGAGCGATTTCTTTAAAAAAGCATGAAAAACGTCAGTTCGGGAAAATAAACCGTTTTTCAAACATATCCAGTTAATGTTCTTGAATATTAGTAATATAAACCAAAACCTTGAAAAACGGCCGTTTTTAAGGTTTGATCCATTTCCTAAAAATGATTGAAAAACAGGAGTTTTTGGATAATGCAAATATCTTCAAACTTATCCAATTAAGTTCTCCGAATATAAGTAATATTAGGCAAAAACATGCAAAAACGGCAAGTTTTGAGATTCGATTGATTTCTTATAAAAAGCTTGAAAAACGTCAGTTTTGAGAAAATAAACCGTTTTTCAAGCATAGCAAGTTATTGCTCTCGAATCTAATTAATATTAAACAAAACCTGGAAAAATAGCCGTTTTTTAGGTTTGATCCATTTTCTAAAAAAAGATTGAAAAACGGGAGTTTTTTTGGATGATGCAAATATCTTTAAACCTATCCAATTAAGGTCTACGATTATAAGTAATATTAGGCAAAAACATGCAAAAACGGCCAGTTTTGAGATTCGATCGATTTCTTATAAAAACGTTTGAAAAAGGTCAGTTTGGGGAAAATACACTATTTTTCAAACTTAACAAGTTATTGCTCTCGAATCTAAGTAATATTAAACAAAACCTGGAAAAACGGCCGTTTTTAAGGTTTGATCTATTTTCTAAAAAAAGATTGAAAAACGGGAGTTTTTTGGATAATGCAAATATCTTCAAACCTATCCAATTAAGGTCTACGATTATAAGTAATATTAGGCAAAAACATGCAAAAAGGGCCAGTTTTGAGATTCGATCGATTTCTTATGAAAACGCTTGAAAAAGGTCAGTTTGGGGAAAATACACCGTTTTTCAAACTTAACAAGTTATTGCTCTCGAATCTAAGTAATATTAAACAAAACCTGGAAAAACGGCCGTTTTTAAGGTTTGATCTATTTTCTAAAAAAAAGATGGAAAAACGGGAGTTTTTTTGAATAATGCAAATATCTTCAATCTTATTCAATTAAGGTCTCCGATGATAATTAATTTTTAGGCAAAAACATGCCATAACGGCCAGTTTTGAGATTTGAGCGATTTCTTAAAAAAAGCTTGAAAAACGTCAGTTAGGGGAAAAAAAACCGTTTTTCAAACTTAGCAAGTTATTGCTCTCGAATCTAAGTAATATTAACCAAAACCTGGAAAAACGGCCGTTTTTAAGGTTTGATCTATTTTCTAAAAAAAAGATGGAAGAACGGGAGTTTTTTTTGATTATGCAAATATCTTCAATCTTATTTAATTAAGGTCTCCGATGATAAGTAATATTAGGCAATAACATGCGAAAACGGCCAGTGTGAAGATTTAATCGATTTCTTAAAAAAAGCTTGAAATACGTCAGTTTTGGGAAAATAAACCGTTTTTCAAACTTTGCAAGTTATTGCTCTCGAATCTAAGTAATATTAACCAAAACCTGGAAAAACGGCCGTTTCTAAGGTTTGATCCATTTCCTAAAAAAGATTGAAAAACGAGAGTTTTTTGGATGATGCAAATATCTTCAAACCTATCCGATTAAGGTCTCCGATTATAAGTAATATTAGGCAAAAACATGCGAAAACGGCCAGTTTTGACATTCGATCGATTTCTTATAAAAAGCCTGAGAAACGTCAGTTTTGGGAAAATAAACCGTTTTTCAAACTTAGCAAGTTATTGCTCTCAAATTTAAGTAATATTAACCAAAACCTGGAAAAACAGACGTTTTTAAGGTTTGATCCATTTTCTAAAAAGAGATGGAAAAACGGGAGTTTTTGGGATAATGCATATATGTTTAAACTTACCCAATTAAGGTCCCCGATTATAAGTAATATTAGGCAAAAACATGCAAAAACGGCCAGTTTTGAGATTCGAGCGATTTCTTAAAAAATGCTTGAAAAACGTCAGTTTTGACAAAATAAACCGTTTTTCAAACATAGCAAGTTATTGCTCTCGAATCTAAGTAATATTAACCAAAACCTGGAAAAACGGCCGTTTTTAAGGTTTGATCTATTTTCTAAAAAAAAGATGGAAGAACGGGAGTTTTTTTGGATAATGCAAATATCTTCAATCTTATTTAATTAAGGTCTCCGATGATAAGTAATATTAGGCAATAACATGCAAAAACGGCCAGTGTGAAGATTTAATCGATTTCTTAAAAAAAGCTTGAAATACGTCAGTTTTGGGAAAATAAACCGTTTTTCAAACTTTGCAAGTTATTGCTCTCGAATCTAAGTAATATTAACCAAAACCTGGAAAAACGGCCGTTTCTAAGGTTTGATCCATTTCCTAAAAAAGATTGAAAAACGAGAGTTTTTTGGATGATGCAAATATCTTCAAACCTATCCGATTAAGGTCTCCGATTATAAGTAATATTAGGCAAAAACATGCGAAAACGGCCAGTTTTGACATTCGATCGATTTCTTATAAAAAGCCTGAGAAACGTCAGTTTTGGGAAAATAAACCGTTTTTCAAACTTAGCAAGTTATTGCTCTCAAATTTAAGTAATATTAACCAAAACCTGGAAAAACAGACGTTTTTAAGGTTTGATCCATTTTCTAAAAAGAGATGGAAAAACGGGAGTTTTTTTGGATAATGCATATATGTTTAAACTTACCCAATTAGGGTCCCCGATTATAAGTAATATTAGGCAAAAACATGCAAAAACGGCCAGTTTTGAGATTCGAGCGATTTCTTAAAAAATGCTTGAAAAACGTCAGTTTTGACAAAATAAACCGTTTTTCAAACATAGCAAGTTATTGCTCTCGAATCTAAGTAATATTAACCAAAACCTGGAAAAACGGCCGTTTTTAAGGTTTGATCCATTTCCTAAAAAAGTTTGAAAAACGGGAGTTTTTCAGATGGTGCAAATATTTTCAAACCTATCCAATTAAGGTCTCCGATTATAAGTAATATCAGGCAAAAACATGCAAAAACGGGTGGTTTTGAGATTTGAGCGATTTCTTTAAAAAAGCATGAAAAACGTCAGTTCGGGAAAATAAACCGTTTTTCAAACATATCCAGTTAATGTTCTTGAATATTAGTAATATAAACCAAAACCTTGAAAAACGGCCGTTTTTAAGGTTTGATCCATTTCCTAAAAATGATTGAAAAACAGGAGTTTTTGGATAATGCAAATATCTTCAAACTTATCCAATTAAGTTCTCCGAATATAAGTAATATTAGGCAAAAACATGCAAAAACGGCAAGTTTTGAGATTCGATTGATTTCTTATAAAAAGCTTGAAAAACGTCAGTTTTGAGAAAATAAACCGTTTTTCAAGCATAGCAAGTTATTGCTCTCGAATCTAATTAATATTAAACAAAACCTGGAAAAATAGCCGTTTTTTAGGTTTGATCCATTTTCTAAAAAAAGATTGAAAAACGGGAGTTTTTTTGGATGATGCAAATATCTTTAAACCTATCCAATTAAGGTCTACGATTATAAGTAATATTAGGCAAAAACATGCAAAAACGGCCAGTTTTGAGATTCGATCGATTTCTTATAAAAACGTTTGAAAAAGGTCAGTTTGGGGAAAATACACTATTTTTCAAACTTAACAAGTTATTGCTCTCGAATCTAAGTAATATTAAACAAAACCTGGAAAAACGGCCGTTTTTAAGGTTTGATCTATTTTCTAAAAAAAGATTGAAAAACGGGAGTTTTTTGGATAATGCAAATATCTTCAAACCTATCCAATTAAGGTCTACGATTATAAGTAATATTAGGCAAAAACATGCAAAAAGGGCCAGTTTTGAGATTCGATCGATTTCTTATGAAAACGCTTGAAAAAGGTCAGTTTGGGGAAAATACACCGTTTTTCAAACTTAACAAGTTATTGCTCTCGAATCTAAGTAATATTAACCAAAACCTGGAAAAACGGCCGTTTTTAAGGTTTGATCTATTTTCTAAAAAAAAAGATGGAAAAACGGGTTTTTTTTGGATAATGCAAATATCTTCAATCTTATTTAATTAAGGTCTCCGATGATAAGTAATATTAGGCAAAAACATGCAAAAAGGGCCAGTTTTGAGATTCAATTGATTTCTTAAAAAAAGCTTAAAAAACGTCAGTTTTGGGAAAATAAACCGTTTTTCAAACTTAGCAAGTTATTGCTCTCGAATCTGAGTAATATTAACCAAAACCTGGAAAAACGGCCGTTTTTAAGGTTTGGTCCATTTCCAAAATAGATTGAAAAGCGGGAGTTTTTTAGATGGTGAAAATATCTTTAAACCTATACAAAAAGGTCTTCGATTATAAGTATTATTAGGCAAAAATATGCAAAACGGTCAGTTTTGAGATTCGATCGATTTCATAAAAAAAGCTCAAAAAACCTCGGTTTGGGAAAAATAAACCCTTTTTCAAACTTAGCAAATTATTGCTCTCAAATCCAAGTAATATAAACCAAAACCTGGAAAAACGCCCGTTTTTAAGGTTTGATCCATTTTCTAAAAAAAGATAGAATAACGGGAGTTTTTTGGATAATGCATATATGTTCTTCAAAAAAGCTTGAAAAACGTCAGTTCTTGGAAAATAAACCGTTTTTTAAACTTAGCAAGTTATTGCTCTCGAATCTAAGTAATATATACCGAATCTCAAATCTGGCCGTTTTTGCATGTTTTTGCCTTATATTACTTTCCTCGGAGACCTTAATTTGATAAGTTGAAGATATTTGTATTATCCAAAAAACTCCCGTTTTTCAATCTTTTCCAGATTTTAGTTAATATCACTTAGATTCGAGAGCAATAAATTGGTAAATTTGAAAAACAGTTTATTTTCCCAAAACTGACGTTTTTCAAGCCTTTTTAAAGAAATAGCTCGAATTTCCAAACAGGCCATTTTTCCATGTTTTTGCTTGATATTAGTTAACATCGGAGACCTCAATTGTATAGGTATGACGATATTTGAATTATCCAAAACACTTCCGTTTTTAAATCTTTTTTAGGAAATGGATTACACCTCAAAATCAGCCGTTTTTCCAGGTTTTGTTTAATATTACTTAGATTCGAGAGCAATAACTTGATAAGTTTGAATAACGGTTTATTTTCCCAAAACCGAAGTTTTTCCAGCCTTTTTGAGGAAATAGATTGAATCTCAAAACTGGCCGTTTTTGCATGTTTTTGCTTACTATTACTTATACTCGGAGACCTTGATTCGTGAAGTTAAGGATATTTGCAATATCCAAAAAACTCCCGTTTTTCCCTACTTTTTTAGGAAATAGATCAAACCCTAAAAACGGCCGTTTTTCCAGGTTTTGGTTAATATTACTTAGGTTCGAGAGCAATAACCTGCTAAGTTTGTAAAACGGTTTATTTTCCCCAAACCGACGTTTTTCAAGCCTTTTTGAAGAAATAGTTTTGAATCTCAAAAAAAGCCGTTTTTGCATGTTTTTGCTTATATTACTTATACTCGGAGACCTTGATTCGATAAGTTAAGGATATTTGCAATATCCAACAAACCCGTGTTTTTCACTTCTTTTTTAGGGAATGGATAAACCTTAGAAACGGCTGTTTTTTTAGGTTTTAGTAAAATATTACTTAGATTCCGAGCAATAACTTGTTAAGTTTGAAAAACGGTTTATTTTCCCAAATCGGACGTTTTTCAAGCTTCTTTTAAAAAATCGATCGAATCTCAAAAATGGCCGTTTTCGCATGTTTTTGCATAATATTGCTTTCCTCGGAGACCTCAATTTGATACGTTGAAGATATTTGCATTATCCAAAAAACACCCGTTTTTCCCGTCTTTTTTTAGAAATGGATCAAACCTTTAAAACGGCCGCTATTCTAGGTTTTGGTTAATATTACTTAGATTCGAGAGCAATAACTTGCTAAGTTTGAAAAACGGTTTATTAACCCAAATCTGATGTTTTTCTAGCATTTTATAAGAAATAGCTCGAACCTCAAAACTGGCCGTTTTTGAAAGTTTTTGCATAATATTACTTTCCTCGGAGACCTTATTTGATACGTATGAAGATATTTGTATTATCAAAAAAACTCCCGTTTTTTAATCTTTTTTAAGAAATGGATCAAACCTTAAAATGGGCCGTTTTTTTTCCAGGATTTGGTTAATATTACATAGACTCGAGAGCAATAACTTGTTGAGTTTGAATAACAGTTTAGTTTCCCAAAACTGACGTTTTTCAAGCCTTTTTAAAGAAATAGCTCGAATCTCAAGACTAGGCCGTTTTTGCATGTTTTTCCTTAATATTAATTATATTCCGAGACCTAGATTCGATAAGTTAAGGATATTTGCATTATCCAAAAAACTCCCGTTTTTCAATCTTTTTTAGGAAATGGATCAAACCTTAAAATTAGCCGTTTTTCCCAGTTTTGGTTCATATTACTTAGATTCGAGAGCAATAACTTGCTAAGTTTAAAAAACCGTTTTTTTTCCTAAAGCGGACGTTTTTCAAGCTTTTTTAAGAAATCGATCAAATCTCAAAACTCGCCGTTTTGGCATGTTTTTGCTTAATATTACTTATATTCGAGGACCTTAATTTGATAAGTATGAAGATATTTGCATTATCCAAAAAAACTCCCGTTTTTCAATCTTTTTATGAAATGGATCAAACCCTAAAATCAGCCGTTTTTATAGGTTTTGGTTAATATTACTTAGATTCGAGAGCAATAACTTGTTAAGTTTAAAACGGTTTATTTTTTCAAAAACTGACGTTTTTCAAGCCTTTTTAAAGAATTCGCTCGAATCTTAAAACTGGCCGTTTTAGCATGTTTTTGCTTAATATTACTTATACTCGGAGACCTTGATTCGATAAGTTAAGAATAATTGCATTATCCAAAAAACTCCCGTTTTTCCCTTTTTTTAGGAAATAGATCAATCCTTAAAAACGGCCGTTTTTCCAGGTTTTGGTTTAAATTACATAGATTCGAGAGCAATAACTTGCTAAGTTTGAAAAACGGTTTATTTTCCAAAAACCGATGTTTTTCAAGCCTTTTTGAAGAAATAGCTCGAATCTTCAAACATTCTATTTTTCCATGTTTTCGCTTGATATTACTTATAATCGGAGACCTTAATTTGAAAAGTATGAAGATATTTGTATTATCCAAAAAACTCCCGTTTTTCAATCTTTGTTTGGAAATGGATCAAACCTTAAAATCAGCCGTTTTTCCAGGTTTTGCTTAGTATTCCTTCAATTCGAGAGCAATAACTTGCTAAGTTTGAAAAACGGTTTATTTTCCCAAATCGGACGTTTTTCAGGCTTTTTTAAGAAATTGATCGAATCTTAAAACTGGCCGTTCTGGCATGTTTTTGCTAAATATCACTTATACTCGGAGACCTTGAATCGATAAGTT
The DNA here is from genome assembly GCA_963969495.1 of Ceratothoa steindachneri. Classification (NCBI taxonomy): domain Eukaryota; kingdom Metazoa; phylum Arthropoda; class Malacostraca; order Isopoda; family Cymothoidae; genus Ceratothoa; species Ceratothoa steindachneri. Next base: position 88,175,489 of record OZ018329.1, read on the forward strand.
AAGGATATTTGCATGATCCAAAAAACACCCGTTTTTCCCTACTTTTTTAGGAAATAGATCAAACCTTAAAAACGGCCGTTTTTCTAGGTTTTGGTTAATATTACTTAGATTCGAGAGCAATAACTTGCCAAGTTTGAAAAACGGTTTATTTCCCCCAAACTGACGTATTTTAAGCCTTTTTGAAGAAATAGCTCGAATCTCAAAACAGGCCATTTTTCTATGTTTTTGCTTAATATTACTTATACTCGGAGACCTTGATTCGATAAGTTAAGGATATTTGCATTATCCAAAAAACTCCCGTTTTTCTCTTCTTTGTAGGAAATAGATCAGAACTTAGGAACGGCCTTTTTTACAGGTTTTGGTTAATATTACTTAGGTTCGACAGCAATAACTAGGTAAGTTTGAAAAACGGTTTATTTTCCCAAAACTACCGTGGTTCAAGCCTTTTTGAAGAAATAGCTCGAATCTCCAAACAGGCCATTTTTTCATGTTTTTGCTTAATATTAATTGTAATCGGAGACCTTAATTTGATAAGTATGAAGATATTTGTATTATCCAAAAAACTCCCGTTTTTCAATCTTTGTTTGGAAATGGATCAAACCTTAAAATCAGCCGTTTTTCCAGGTTTTGCTTAGTATTACTTAAATTCGAGATAAAGATCTTGTTAAGTTTGAAAAACGGTTTATTTTCCCAAATCTGATGTTTTTCTAGCTTCTTTTAACAAAACGATCGAATCTCAAAACTGGCCGTTTTTGCGTGTTTTTGCTTAATATTACTCATATTCGAGGACCTTAATTTGATAAGTATGAAGATATTTGCATTATCCAAAAAACTTCCGTTTTTCAATCTTTTTAGGAAATGGATCAGACCCTAAAATCAGCCGTTTTTATAGGTTTAGGTTAATATTACTTAGATTCGAGAGCAATAACTTGTTTAGTTTAAAAACGGTGTATTTTCAAAAAACTTACGTTTTTCCAACTTTTTTTAAGAAATCGATCGAATCTCAAAACTGGCCGTTTTTTCATGTTTTTGCGTAATATTACTTATATTCGGAGACCTTATTTGATAAGTATGAAGATATTTGCATTATCCAAAAAACTCCTGTTTTTCAATCTTTTTAGGAAATGGATCAAACCCTAAAATCAGCCGTTGTTATAGGTTTTGGTAATATTACTTAGATTCGAGAGCAATAACTTGTTAAGTTTAAAAACGGTTTATTTTTTCAAAAACTAACGTTTTTCAAGCCTTTTTAAAGAATTCGCTCGAATCTCAAAAATGGCCGTTTTAGCATGTTTTTGGTTAATATTACTTATACTCGGTGACCTTGATTCGAAAAGTTAAGAATATTTGCATTATCCAAAAAACTCCCGTTTTTCCCTTTTTTTAGGAAATAGATCAATCCTGGAAAAACCGCCGTTTTTCCAGGTTTTGGTTAAAATTACTTAGATTCGAGAGCAATAACTTGCTAAGTTTGAAAAACGCTTTATTTTCATAAAACCGACGTTTTACAAGCCTTTTTGAAGAAATAGCTCGAATCTTCAAACATTCTATTTTTCCATGTTTTTGATTAATATTACTTTCCTCGAAGACCTTAATTTGATAAGTTGAAGATATTTGTATTATTCAAAAAAACCCCGTTTTTTAATCTTTTTTAGGAAATGGATCAAACCTTAAAATAGGCCGTTTTTCCAGGTTTTGGTTAATATTACTTAGATTCGAGAGCAATATCGTGCTTAGTTTGAAAATCGGTTTATTTTCCCAAAACGGACGTTTTTCAATCTTTTTTGAAGAAATCGCTCGAATCTCAAAACTGGCCGTTTTTGCATGTTTTTTGTGTTTAATATTACTTATACTCGGAGACCTTGATTCGATAAGTTAAGAATATTTGCATTATCCATAAAACTTCTGTTTTTCCCTTCTTTTTTAGGAAATAGATCAAACCTTAACACGGCCGTTTTTCCAGGTTTTGGTTAATATTACTTAGATTCGAGAGCAATAACTTGCTAAGTTTGGAAAACGGTTTTTTTCCCCAAAACTGACGTTTTTCAAGCCTTTTTGAAGAAATATCTCGAATCTTAAATCTGGCCGTTTTTGCATGTTTTTGGCAAAATATTACTTATAATCGAAGAACTTGATTCGATAAGTTAAGGATATTTGCATTATCCAAAAAACTCCTGTTTTTCCCTTCTTTTTAAAGAAATGGATCAAACCCTAAAAACGGCCGTTTTTTCAGGTTTTGGTTAATATTACTTAGATTCGAGAGCAATAACTTGCTAAGTTTGAAAAACGGTTTATTTTCCCAAAACTGACGTTTTTTGAGATTTTTTGAAGAAATAGCTCGAATCTCCAAACAGGCCATTTTTCCATGTTTTTGCTTAATATTACTTATACTCGGAGACCTTGATTCGATAAGTTAAGGATATTTGCAATATCCAAAAAAGTCCCGTTTTTCCCTACCTTTTTAGAAAAAAGATCAAACCTTAAAAACGGCCGTTTTTCCAGGTTTTGGTTAATATTACTTAGATTCGAGAGCAATAACTTCTAAGTTTAAAAAACGGTTTATTTTCCCAAAACTGACGTTTTTCTAGCCTTTTTGAAGAAATAGCTTGAATCTTCAAACAGACCATTTTTCCATGTTTATAATCGGAGACCTTAATTTGATAAGTATGAAGATATTTGTATTATTAAAAAAACTCCCGTTTTTAAATCTTTTTTAAGAAATGGATCAAACCTTAAAATCGGCTGTTTTTCCTGGTTTTGGTTAATATTACTTAGATTCGAAAGCAATAACTTGCTAAGTTTGAAAAACGGTTTATTTTCCCCAAACTGACGTTTTTCAAGCTTTTTTTAAGAAATCGATCGAATCTCAAAACTGGCCGTTTTTGCATGTTTTTGCTTAATATTACTTATTATCGGAGACCTTAATTTGATAAGTATGAAGATATTTGTATTATCCCAAAAACTCCCGTTTTTCAATCTTTTTTCGGAAATGGATCAAACCTTAAAAGCAGCCGTTTTTTCAGGTTTTCGTTAATATTACTTAGATTTGAGAGCAATAACTTGCGAAGTTTAAAAAACGGTTTATTTTCCCAAATCGGACGTTTTTTAAGCTTTTCTAAGAAATCGATTGAATCTCAAAACTGCACATTTTTCCATGTTTTTGCTTAATATTTCTTATAATCGGAGACTTTATTTGATAAGTATGAAGATATTTGTATTATCCAAAAAACTCCCGTTTTTTAATCTTTTTTAGAAAATCGATCAAACTTTAAAATGGGCCGTTTTTCTAGGTTTTTGTTAATATTACTTAGATTCGAGAGCAATAACTTGTTAAGTTTGAAAAACGGTTTATTTTCCCCAACCTACGTTTATTAAGCTTTTTTTAAGAAATCGATCGAATCTCAAAACTAGCCGGTTTTTCAAGTTTTTGCTTAATATTTCTCATAATTGGAGACCTTATTTGATAAGTATGAAGATATTTGCATTATCGAAAAAACTCCCGTTTTTAAATCTTTTTTAGGAAATGGATCAAATCTTAAAAACGGCTGTTTTTCCAGGTTTTAGTTAATATTACTTAGATTCGAGGGCAATAACTTGCTAAGTTTGAAAAACGGTTTATTTTCCCAAAACTGACGTTTTTCAAGCTTTTTTTAAGAAATCGAGCGAATCTCAAAACTGGCCGTTTTCCATGTTTTTGCCTGATATTACTTATAATCGGAGACCTTAAATTGAGCAATAACTTGGTAAATTTGAAAAACAGTTTATTTTTCCAAAACTAACGTTTTTCAAGCCTTTTTGAAGAAATAGCTCGAATTTTAAAAAGGGCCATTTTTCAATGTTTTTGGCTTCATATTACTTATAATCGAAGACCTTAATTTGATAGGTATGACGATATTTGTATTATCCAAAAAACTCATGTTTTTCCCTACTTTTTTAGGAAATAGATCAAACCTTAAAAACGGCCGTTTTTTCAGGTTTTGGTTAATATTACTTAGATTCGAGAGCAATAACTTGCTAAGTTTAAAAAACGGTTTATTTTCCAAACACTGACCTTTTTGCAAGCCTATATGAAGAAAAAGCTCGAATTTCAAAACAGGCCGTTTTTGCAAGTTTTTGCTTAATATTACTTATACTTGCACACCTTGATTCATTTAGTTAAGGATATTTGCATTATCCAAAAAAACCCCGTTTTTCCCTACTTTTTTAGGAAATGGATCAAACCTTAAAAACGGCCGTTTTTCCAGGTTTTCTTTAATATTACTTAGATTTGAAAGCAATAACTTGCTAAGTTTGAAAAACGGTTTATTTTCCCAAAACTGACGTTTTTCAAGCCTTTTTGAAGAAATAGCTCTAATCTCAAAACTGGCCGTTTTTGCATGTTTTTGCTTAATATTACTTATTATCGGAGACCTTAATTTGATAAGTATGAAGATATTTGTATTATCCCCAAAACTCCCGTTTTTCAATCTTTTTTCGGAAATGGATCAAACCTTAAAAGCAGCCGTTTTTTCAGGTTTTCTTTAATATTACTTAGATTTGAGAGCAATAACTTGCTAAGTTCAAAAAACGGTTTATTTTCCCAAATCGGACGTTTTTTAAGCTTTTCTAAGAAATCGATTGAATCTCAAAACTGCACATTTTTCCATGTTTTTGCTTAATATTTCTTATAATCGGAGACCTTATTTGATAAGTATGAAGATATTTGTATTATCCAAAAAACTCCCGTTTTTTAATCTTTTTTAGAAAATGGATCAAACTTTAAAATGGGCCGTTTTTCTAGGTTTTTGTTAATATTACTTAGATTCGAGAGCAATAACTTGTTAAGTTTGAAAAACGGTTTATTTTCCCCAACCTACGTTTATTAAGCTTTTTTTAAGAAATCGATCGAATCTCAAAACTAGCCGGTTTTTCAAGTTTTTGCTTAATATTTCTCATAATTGGAGACCTTATTTGATAAGTATGAAGATATTTGTATTATCCAAAAAACTCCCGTTTTTCAATCTTTTTTTAGGAAATGGATCAAACCTTAAAATGGGCCGTTTTTTCAGGTTTTGGTTAATATTACTTAGATTCGAGAGCAATAAACCTGCTAAGTTTAAAAAACGGTTTATTTTCCCCAAACTGACGTTTTTCAAGCTTTTTTGAAGAAATCGCTCGAATCTCAAAACTGGCCATTTTTGCATGTTTTTGCTTAATATTACTTATACTCGGAGACCTTGATTCGATAAGTTAAGGATATTTACATTATCCAAAAAACTCCTGTTTTTCCCTTCTTTTTTAGCAAATGGATCAAACCTTTAAAACGGCCGTTTTTACAGGTTTTGATTAATATTACTTAGATTCGAGAGCAAGAACTTGCTAATTTTGAAAAACGGTTTATTTTCCCAAATCTGATGATTTATAGCTTTTTTTAAGAAATCGATCGAATCTCAAAACTGACCGTTTCTGCATGTTTTTGCTTAATATTACTTTCCTCGGAAACCTCAATTTGATAAGTTGAAGATATTTGTATTATCCAAAAAACACCCGTTTTTCAATCTTTTTTAGGAAATGGATCAAACCTTAAAATCAGTCGTTTTTTCAGGTTTAGAATAATATTACTTAGATTTGAAAGCAATAACTTGCTAAGTTTGAAAAACGGTTTATTTTCCCAAATCGGACGCTTTTTAAGCTTTTTAAAAAAATCGATCGAATCTCCAAACAGGCCATTTTTCCATGTTTTTGCTTAATATTACTTATAATCGGAAACTGTAATTTGATAAGTATGAAGATATTTGTATTATCCAAAAAACACCCGTTTTTCAATCTTTTATAGGAAATGGATCGAACCTTAAAATCAGCCGTTTTTCCAGGTTTTGGTTAATATTACTTGGATTCGAGAGCAATAACTTGCTAAGTTTGAAAAACGGTCTATTTTCCCGAATCTGACGTTTTTCTAGCTTTTTTTAAGAAATCGATCGAATCTTAAAACCGGCCGTTTTTTCATGTTTTTGCTTAATATTACTTATAATCGGAGACCTTATTTGATAAGTATGAAGATATTTGTATTATCCAAAAAAACTCCCGTTTTTTAATCTTTTTTAGGAAATGGATCAAACCCTAAAATCAGCCGTTTTTCTAGGTTTCAAGTAATATTACTTAGATTCGAGAGCAATAACTTGCTAAGTTTGAAAAACAGTTTATTTTCCCAAAACTGACGTTTTTCAAGTTTTTTTGAAGAAATATCTCGAATCTCAAAACTAGCCGTTTTTGCATGTTTTTGCTTAATATTACTTATACTCGGAGACCTTGTTCCGCTAATTTAAGAATATTTGCATTATCCAAAAAACTCCCGTTTTTCCCTTCTTTTTTAGAAAATAGATCAAACCGAAAAAAACGGCCGTTTTTCTAGATTTTAGTTAATATTACTTAGATTCGTGAGCAATAACTTGCTAAGTTTGAAAAAAGGTTTATTTTCCCAAATCTGATGTTTTTCTAGCTTTTTTTAAGAAATGGATCGAATCTCAAAACTGACCGATTCTGCATGTTTTTGCTTAATATTACTTAAAATCGGAGACCTTAATTTAATAAGTTGAAGATATTTGCATTATCCAAAAAACTCCCGTTTTTTAATCTTTTTTTAAGAAATGGATAAAACCTTAAAATCGGCTGTTTTTCCTGGTTTTGGTTAATATTACTTAGATTCGAAAGCAATAACTTGCTAAGTTTGAAAAACGGTTTATTTTCCCCAAACTGACGTTTTTCAAGCTTTTTTTAAGAAATCGATCGAATCTCAAAACTGGCCGTTTTTGCAGGTTTTTGCTTAATATTACTTATAATTGGAGACCTTAATTAAATCAGTTAAAGATATTTGCGTAATCGAAAAAACTCCCGTTTTTAAATCTTTTTTAGGAAGTGATCAAATCTTAAAAACGGCTGTTTTTCCAGGTTTTAGTTAATATTACTTAGATTCGAGGGCAATAACTTGCTAAGTTTAAAAAACGGTTTATTTTTCCAAAACTGAAGTTTTTCAAGCTTTTTTTAAGAAATCGATCAAATCTCAAATCTGGCCGTTTTTCCATGTATTTGCTAAATATTACTTATAATCGGAGACCTTAATTTGATAAGTTGAAGATATTTGCATTATCCAAAAAACTCCCGTTTTTTAATCTTTTTTTAAGAAATGGATCAAACCTTAAAATCGGCTGTTTTTCCTGGTTTTGGTTAATATTACTTAGATTCGAAAGCAATAACTTGCTAAGTTTGAAAAACAGTTTATTTTCCTACAACTAACGTTTTCAAGCTTTTTTTAAGAAATCGATCAAATCTAAAAACTGGCCGTTTTCCATGTTTTTGCCTAATATTGCTTATAATCGGAGACCTTAAATTGATAAGTTTGATAATACTTGCATTATCCAAAAAACTCCGGTTTTCAATCTTTTATTAGGAAATATATCAAACCTTAAAAACGGCTGTTTTTCCAGGTTTTCGTTAATATTACTTAGATTCGAGAGCAATAACTTGCTAAGTTTGAAAAACTGTTTATTTTTCCCAAACCGAAGTTTTTCAAGCTTTTTTTAAGAAATCGATCAAATCTCAAATCTGGCCGTTTTTCCATGTTTTTGCTTAATATTACTTATAATCGGAGACCTTAATTTGATAAGTTGAAGATATTTGCATTATCCAAAAAACTCCCGTTTTTTAATCTTTTTTTAAAAAATGGATCAAACCTTAAAATCGGCTGTTTTTCCTGGTTTTGGTTAATCTTACTTAGATTCGAAAGCAATAACTTGCTAAGTTTAAAAAACGGTTTATTTTCCCCAAACTGACGTTTTTCAAGCTTTTTTTAAGAAATCGATCGAATCTCAAAACTGGCCGTTTTTGCAGGTTTTTGCTTAATATTACATTTAATCGGGGACCTTAATTTGATCAGTTAAAGATATTTGCATTATCGAAAAAACTCCCGTTTTTAAATCTTTTTTAGGAAATGGATCAAATCTTAAAAACGGCTGTTTTTCCAGGTTTTAGTTAATATTACTTAGATTCGAGGGCAATAACTTGCTAAGTTTGAAAAACGGTTTATTTTCCCAAAACTGACGTTTTTCAAGCTTTTTTTAAGAAATCGATCGATCTCAAAACTGGCCCTTTTTCCATGTTTTTGCCTAATATTACCTATAATCGGAGACCTTAATTTCATAAGTTGAAGATATTTGCATTATCCAAAAAAACTCCCGTTTTTCAATCTTTTTTAGGAAATGGATCAAACCTTAAAAACGGCTGTTTTTCAAGGTTTTGATTAATATTACTTAGATTCGAGAGCAATAACTTGCTAAGTTTGAAAAACGGTTTATTTTCCCAAAACTGACGTTTTTGAAGTTTTTTTTAAGAAATCGATCAAATCTCAAAACTGGCCGTTTTCCATGTTTTTTCCTAATATTACTTATAATCGGACACCTTAAATTGATAGGTTTGATAATACTTGCATTATCCAAAAAACTCCCGTTTTCAATCATTTTAGGAAATATATCAAACCTTAAAAAAGGCTGTTTTTCCAGGTTTTCGTTAATATTACTTAGATTCGAAAGCAATAACTTGCTAAGTTTGAAAAACGGTTTATTTTCCCCAAACTGACGTTTTTCAAGCTTTTTTTAAGAAATCGATCGAATCTCAAAACTGGCCGTTTTTGCAGGTTTTTGCTTAATATTACTTATAATCGGAGACCTTAATTTGTTAAGTTGAAGATATTTGCATTATCTAAAAAACTCCCGTTTTTCAATCTTTTTTAGGAAATGGATCAAACCTTAAAAACAGCTGTTTTCCCAGGTTAAAGTTAATATTACTTAGATTCGAGAGCAATAACTTGTTTAGTTTGAGAATGCTTTAATTTTGTTTAAAACTGACGTTTTTCAAGCTTTTTTTAAGAAATCGTTTAAATCTCAAAACTGGCCGTTATAATAGAAGACCTTAATTTGATGAGTTGAAGATATTTGCATTATCCAAATAACTCCCGTTTTTTAATCTTTTTTTAAGTAATGGATAAAACCTTAAAATCGGCTGTTTTTCCTGGTTTTGGTTAATATTACTTAGATTCGAAAGCAATAACTTGCTAAGTTTGAAAAACGGTTTATTTTCCCAAAACTGACGTTTTTCAAGATTTTTTTAAGAAATCGATCGAATCTCAAAACTGGCCCTTTTTTCATGTTTTTGCTTAATATTACTTATAATCGGAGCCCCTAAATTGATAAGTTTGATAATACTTACATTATCCAAAAAACTCCCGTTTTTCAATCTTTTTTTGAAAAAGGATCAAAGCTCAAAAACAGGTGTTTTTTCAGGTTTTGGTTAATATTACTTAGATTCGAAAGCAATAACATTCTTAGTATGAAAAACGGTTTATTTTTCTCAGAACTGACGTTTTTCAAGCTTTTTGAAAGAAATCGATCGAATCTCAAAACTGGCCTTTTTTGCAGGTTTTTGCTCAATATTACTTATAATCGGAGACCTTAACTTAATCAGTTGAAGATATTTGCATTATCGAAAAAACTCCCGTTTTTAAATCTTTTTTAGGAAATGGATCAAATCTTAAAAACGGCTGTTTTTCCAGGTTTTAGTGAATATTACTTAGATTTGAGAGCAATAAATTGCTAAGTTTAAAAAACAGTTTATTTTCCCAAAACTGACGTTTTTGAAGTTTTTTTTTAAGAAATCGATCAAATCTCAAAACTGGCCGTTTTCCATGTTTTTGCCTGATATTACTTATAATCGGAGACCTTAAATTGATAGGTTTGATAATACTTGCATTATCCAAAAAACTCTGTTTTTCAATCTTTTTTAGGAAATATATCAAACCTTAAAAAAGGCTGTTTTTCCAGGTTTTCGTTAATATTACTTAGATTCGAAAGCAATAACTTGCTAAGTTTGAAAAACGGTTTATTTTCCCCAAACTGACGTTTTTCAAGCTTTTTTTAAGAAATCGATCGAATCTCAAAACTGGCCGTTTTTGCAGGTTTTTGCTTAATATTACTTATAATCGGAGACCTTAATTTGTTAAGTTGAAGATATTTGCATTATCTAAAAAACTCCCGTTTTTAAATCTTTTTTAGGAAATGGATCAAATCTTAAAAACGGCTGTTTTTCCAGGTTTTAGTGAATATTACTTAGATTTGAGAGCAATAAATTGCTAAGTTTAAAAAACAGTTTATTTTCCCAAAACTGACGTTTTTGAAGTTTTTTTTTAAGAAATCGATCAAATCTCAAAACTGGCCGTTTTCCATGTTTTTGCCTGATATTACTTATAATCGGAGACCTTAAATTGATAGGTTTGATAATACTTGCATTATCCAAAAAACTCTGTTTTTCAATCTTTTTTAGGAAATATATCAAACCTTAAAAAAGGCTGATTTTCCAGGTTTTCGTTAATATTACTTAGATTCGAGAGCAATAACTTGCTAAGTTTGAAAAACTGTTTATTTTTCCCAAACTGAAGTTTTTCAAGCTTTTTTTAAGAAATCGATCAAATCTCAAATCTGGCCGTTTTTCCATGTTTTTGCTTAATATTACTTATAATCGGAGACCATAATTTGATAAGTTGAAGATATTTGCATTATCCAAAAAACTCCCGTTTTTTAATCTTTTTTTAAAAAATGGATCAAACCTTAAAATCGGCTGTTTTTCCTGGTTTTGGTTAATCTTACTTAGATTCGAAAGCAATAACTTGCTAAGTTTAAAAAACGGTTTATTTTCCCCAAACTGACGTTTTTCAAGCTTTTTTTAAGAAATCGATCGAATCTCAAAACTGGCCGTTTTTGCAGGTTTTTGCTTAATATTACTTTTAATCGGGGACCTTAATTTGATCAGTTAAAGATATTTGCATTATCGAAAAAACTCCCGTTTTTAAATCTTTTTTAGGAAATGGATCAAATCTTAAAAACGGCTGTTTTTCCAGGTTTTAGTTAATATTACTTAGATTCGAGGGCAATAACTTGCTAAGTTTGAAAAACGGTTTATTTTCCCAAAACTGACGTTTTTCAAGCTTTTTTTAAGAAATCGATCGATCTCAAAACTGGCCCTTTTTCCATGTTTTTGCCTAATATTACCTATAATCGGAGACCTTAATTTCATAAGTTGAAGATATTTGCATTATCCAAAAAAACTCCCGTTTTTCAATCTTTTTTAGGAAATGGATCAAACCTTAAAAACGGCTGTTTTTCAAGGTTTTGATTAATATTACTTAGATTCGAGAGCAATAACTTGCTAAGTTTGAAAAACGGTTTATTTTCCCAAAACTGACGTTTTTGAAGTTTTTTTTAAGAAATCGATCAAATCTCAAAACTGGCCGTTTTCCATGTTTTTTCCTAATATTACTTATAATCGGACACCTTAAATTGATAGGTTTGATAATACTTGCATTATCCAAAAAACTCCCGTTTTCAATCTTTTTTAGGAAATATATCAAACCTTAAAAAAGGCTGTTTTTCCAGGTTTTCGTTAATATTACTTAGATTCGAAAGCAGCAATAACTTGCTAAGTTTGAAAACGGTTTATTTTCCCAACTGACGTTTTTCAAGCTTTTTTAAGAAATCGATCGAATCTCAAAACTAACCGATTTTTGCAGGTTTTTGCTTAATATTACTTATAATCGGAGACCTTAATTTGTTAAGTTGAAGATATTTGCATTATCTAAAAAACTCCCGTTTTTAAATCTTTTTTAGGAAATGGATCAAATCTTAAAAACGGCTGTTTTTCCAGGTTTTAGTGAATATTACTTAGATTTGAGAGCAATAAATTGCTAAGTTTAAAAAACAGTTTATTTTCCCAAAACTGACGTTTTTGAAGTTTTTTTTTAAGAAATCGATCAAATCTCCAAACTGGCCGTTTTCCATGTTTTTGCCTGATATTACTTATAATCGGAGACCTTAAATTGATAGGTTTGATAATACTTGCATTATCCAAAAAACTCTGTTTTTCAATCTTTTTTAGGAAATATATCAAACCTTAAAAAAGGCTGATTTTCCAGGTTTTCGTTAATATTACTTAAATTCGAGAGCAATAACTTGCTAAGTTTGAAAAACTGTTTATTTTTCCCAAACTGAAGTTTTTCAAGCTTTTTTTAAGAAATCGATCAAATCTCAAATCTGGCCGTTTTTCCATGTTTTTGCTTAATATTACTTATAATCGGAGACCTTAATTTGATAAGTTGAAGATATTTGCATTATCCAAAAAACTCCCGTTTTTAATCTTTTTTTAAAAAATGGATCAAACCTTAAAATCGGCTGTTTTTCCTGGTTTTGGTTAATCTTACTTAGATTCGAAAGCAATAACTTGCTAATTTTAAAAAACGATTTATTTTCCCCAAACTGACGTTTTTCAAGCTTTTTTTTAAGAAATCGATCGAATCTCAAAACTGGCCGTTTTTGCAGGTTTTTGCTTAATATTACTTTTAATCGGGGACCTTAATTTGATCAGTTAAAGATATTTGCATTATCGAAAAAACTCCCGTTTTTAAATCTTTTTTAGGAAATGGATCAAATCTTAAAAACGGCTGTTTTTCCAGGTTTTAGTTAATATTACTTAGATTCGAGGGCAATAACTTGCTAAGTTTGAAAAACGGTTTATTTTCCCAAAACTGACGTTTTTCAAGCTTTTTTTTAAGAAATCGATCGATCTCAAAACTGGCCCTTTTTCCATGTTTTTGCCTAATATTACCTATAATCGGAGACCTTAATTTCATAAGTTGAAGATATTTGCATTATCCAAAAAAACTCCCGTTTTTCAATCTTTTTTAGGAAATGGATCAAACCTTAAAAACGGCTGTTTTTCAAGGTTTTGATTAATATTACTTAGATTCGAGAGCAATAACTTGCTAAGTTTGAAAACGGTTTATTTTCCCAAACTGACGTTTTTCAAGCTTTTTTTTAAGAAATCGATCGAATCTCAAAACTGGCCCGTTTTTGCAGGTTTTTGCTTAATATTACTTATAATCGGAGACCTTAATTTGTTAAGTTGAAGATATTTGCATTATCTAAAAAACTCCCGTTTTTCAATCTTTTTTAGGAAATGGATCAAACCTTAAAAACAGCTGTTTTCCCAGGTTTTAGTTAATATTACTTAGATTCGAGAGCAATAACTTGTTTAGTTTGAGAATGCTTTAATTTTGTTTAAAACTGACGTTTTTCAAGCTTTTTTTAAGAAATCGTTTAAATCTCAAAACTGGCCGTTATAATAGAAGACCTTAATTTGATGAGTTGAAGATATTTGCATTATCCAAATAACTCCCGTTTTTCAATCTTTTTTTAAGTAATGGATAAAACCTTAAAATCGGCTGTTTTTCCTGGTTTTGGTTAATATTACTTAGATTCGAAAGCAATAACTTGCTAAGTTTGAAAAACGGTTTATTTTCCCAAAACTGACGTTTTTCAAGATTTTTTTTAAGAAATCGATCGAATCTCAAAACTGGCCCTTTTTTCATGTTTTTGCTTAATATTACTTATAATCGGAGCCCCTAAATTGATAAGTTTGATAATACTTACATTATCCAAAAAACTCCCGTTTTTCAATCTTTTTTTGAAAAAGGATCAATGCTCAAAAACAGGTGTTTTTTCAGGTTTTGGTTAATATTACTTAGATTCGAAAGCAATAACATTCTTAGTATGAAAAACGGTTTATTTTTCTCAGAACTGACGTTTTTCAAGCTTTTTGAAAGAAATCGATCGAATCTCAAAACTGGCCTTTTTTGCAGGTTTTTGCTCAATATTACTTATAATCGGAGACCTTAACTTAATCAGTTGAAGATATTTGCATTATCGAAAAAACTCCCGTTTTTAAATCTTTTTTAGGAAATGGATCAAATCTTAAAAACGGCTGTTTTTCCAGGTTTTAGTGAATATTACTTAGATTTGAGAGCAATAAATTGCTAAGTTTAAAAAACAGTTTATTTTCCCAAAACTGACGTTTTTGAAGTTTTTTTTTAAGAAATCGATCAAATCTCAAAACTGGCCGTTTTCCATGTTTTTGCCTGATATTACTTATAATCGGAGACCTTAAATTGATAGGTTTGATAATACTTGCATTATCCAAAAAACTCTGTTTTTCAATCTTTTTTAAGAAATATATCAAACCTTAAAAAAGGCTGATTTTCCAGGTTTTCGTTAATATTACTTAGATTCGAGAGCAATAACTTGCTAAGTTTGAAAAACTGTTTATTTTTCCCAAACTGAAGTTTTTCAAGCTTTTTTTAAGAAATCGATCAAATCTCAAATCTGGCCGTTTTTCCATGTTTTTGCTTAATATTACTTATAATCGGAGACCTTAATTTGATAAGTTGAAGATATTTGCATTATCCAAAAAACTCCCGTTTTTTAATCTTTTTTTTAAGAAATGGATCAAACATTAAAATCGGCTGTTTTTCCTGGTTTTGGTTAATATTACTTAGATTCGAAAGCAATAACTTGCTAAGTTTGAAAAACGGGTTATTTTCCCCAAACTGACGTTTTTCAAGCTTTTTTTAAGAAATCGATCGAATCTCAAAACTGGCCGTTTTTGCAGGTTTTTGCTTAATATTACTTTTAATCGGAGACCTTAATTTGATCGGTTAAAGATATTTGCATTATCGAAAAAACTCCCGTTTTTAAATCTTTTTTAGGAAATGGATCAAATCTTAAAAACGGCTGTTTTTCCAGGTTTTAGTTGATATTACTTAGATTCGAGGGCAATAACTTGCTAAGTTTGAAAAACGGTTTATTTTCCCAAAACTGACGTTTTTCAAGCTTTTTTTAAGAAATCGAGCGAATCTCAAAACTGGCCGTTTTTCCAGGTTTATCTTAATATTACTTGTAATCGGAGACCTTAATTTGTTATGTTGAAGATATTTTCATTATCCCAAAACTCCCGTTTTTCAATCTTTTTTAGGAAATGGATCAAACCATTAAAACGGCCGTTTTCCTAGGTTTTAGTTAATATTACTTGGATTCGAGAGCAATAACTTGCTAAGTTTGAAAAACGGTTTATTTTCCCAAAACTGACGTTTTTCAAGCTTTGGGAAAGAAATCGATCGAATCTCAAAACTGGCCCTTTTTCCATGTTTTTGCTTAATATTACTTATAATCGGAGACCTTAAATTGATAAGTTTGATAATACTTGCATTATCCAAAAAACTCCCGTTTTTCAATCTTTTTTTAAAAATGGATCAAAGCTTGAAAACAGGTGTTTTTTCAAGTTTTGGTTAATATTACTTAGATTCGAAAGCAATAAACATGCTAATTATGAAAAACGGTTTATTTTTTTCAAAACTGACGTTTTTCAAGGTTTTTGAAAGAAATCGATCGAATCTCAAAACCAGCCGTTTTTTCAGGTTTTTGCTTAATATTACTTATAATCGGAGATATTTATTTGATCAGTTGAAGATATTTGCATTATCCAAAAAACTCCCGTTTTTCAATCTTTTTTTAAAAATGGATCAAAGCTTAAAAACGGCTGTTTTTTTCAGGTTTTGGTTAATATTACTTAGATTTGAGAGCAATAACATGCTTAGTATGAAAAACGGTTTATTTTTCTCAAAACTGACGTTTTTCAAGCTTTTTGAAAGAAATCGATCGAGTCTCAAAACTGGCCGTTTTGCAGGTTTTTGCTTAATATTACTTATAATCGGAGACCTTAATTTGATCAGTTAAAGATATTTGCATTATCGAAAAAACTCCCGTTTTTAAATCTTTTTTAGGAAATGGATCAAATCTTAAAAAAGGCTGTTTTTCCAGGTTTTAGTTAATATTACTAGGATTCGAGAGCAATAAATTGCTAAGTTTAAAAAACAGTTTATTTTCCCAGAACTAACGTTTTTCAAGCTTTTTTTAAGAAATCGTTTAAATCTCAAAACTGGCCGTTTCCCATGTTTTTGCCTAATATTACTTATAATCGGAGACGTTAAATTGATAAGTTTGATAATACTTGCATTATCCAAAAAACTCCCGTTTTCAATTTTTTTTTTTGGAAATATATCAAACCTTAATAACGGTTGTTTTTCCAGGTTTTCGTTAATATTACTTAGATTCGAGAGCAATAACTTGCTAAGTTTGAAAAACTGTTTATTTTTCCCAAACTGAAGTTTTTCAAGCTTTTTTTAAGAAATCGATCAAATCTCAAATCTGGCCGTTTTTCCATGTTTTTGCTTAATATTACTTATAATCGGAGACCTTAATTTAATAAGTTGAAGATATTTGCATTATCCAAAAAACTCCCGTTTTTTAATCTTTTTTTAAGAAATGGATAAAACCTTAAAATCGGCTGTTTTTCCTGGTTTTGGTTAATATTACTTAGATTCGAAAGCAATAACTTGCTAAGTTTGAAAAACGGTTTATTTTCCCCAAACTGAAGTTTTTCAAGCTTTTTTTAAGAAATCGATCGAATCTCAAAACTGGCCGTTTTTGCAGGGTTTTGCTTAATATTACTTATAATTGGAGACCTTAATTAAATCAGTTAAAGATATTTGCATTATCGAAAAAACTCCCGTTTTTAAATCTTTTTTAGGAAATGGATCAAATCTTAAAAACGGCTGTTTTTCCAGGTTTTAGTTAATATTACTTTGATTCGAGGGCAATAACTTGCTAAGTTTAAAAAACGGTTTATTTTTCCAAAACTGAATTTTTTCAAGCTTTTTTTAAGAAATCGATCAAATCTCAAAACTGGCCCTTTTTCCATGTATTTGCTAAATATTACTTATAATCGGAGACCTTAATTTGATAAGTTGAAGATATTTGCATTATCCAAAAAGCCCGTTTTTTAATCTTTTTTTAAGAAATGGATCAAACCTTAAAATCGGCTGTTTTTCCTGGTTTTGGTTAATATTACTTAGATTCGAAAGCAATAACTTGCTAAGTTTGAAAAACAGTTTATTTTCCCACAACTAACGTTTTTCAAGCTTTTTTTAAGAAATCGATCAAATCTAAAAACTGGCCGTTTTCCATGTTTTTGCCTAATATTGCTTTTAATCGGAGACCTTAAATTGATAAGTTTGATAATACTTGCATTATCCAAAAAACTCCCGTTTTCAATCTTTTTTTAGGAAATATATCAAACCTTAAAAACGGCTGTTTTTCCAGGTTTTCGTTAATATTACTTAGATTCGAGAGCAATAACTTGCTAAGTTTGAAAAACTGTTTATTTTTCCCAAACCGAAGTTTTTCAAGCTTTTTTTAAGAAATCGATCAAATCTCAAATCTGGCCGTTTTTCCATGTTTTTGCTTAATATTACTTATAATCGGAGACCTTAATTTGATAAGTTGAAGATATTTGCATTATCCAAAAAACTCCCGTTTTTTAATCTTTTTTTAAGAAATGGATCAAACCTTAAAATCGACTGTTTTTCCTGGTTTTGGTTAATATTACTTAGATTCGAAAGCAATAACTTACTAAGTTTGAAAAACGGTTTATTTTCCCCAAACTGACGTTTTTCAAGCTTTTTTTAAGAAATCGATCGAATCTCAAAACTGGCCGTTTTTGCAGGTTTTTGCTTAATATTACTTATAATCGGAGACCTTAATTTGTTAAGTTGAAGATATTTGCATTATCTAAAAAACTCCCGTTTTTCAATCTTTTTTAGGAAATGGATCAAACCTTAAAAACGGCTGTTTTCCCAGGTTTGAGTTAATATTACTTAGATTCGAGAGCAATAACTTGTTTAGTTTGAGAATGCTTTAATTTTGTTCAAAACTGACGTTTTTCAAGCTTTTTTTAAGAAATCGTTTAAATCTCAAAACTGGCGGTTATAATAGAAGACCTTAATTTGATGAGTTGAAGATATTTGCATTATCCAAATAACTCCCGTTTTTCAATCTTTTTTTAAGTAATGGATAAAACCTTAAAATCGGCTGTTTTTCCTGGTTTTGGTTAATATTACTTAGATTCGAAAGCAATAACTTGCTAAGTTTGAAAAACGGTTTATTTTCCCAAAACTGACGTTTTTCAAGATTTTTTTAAGAAATCGATCGAATCTCAAAACTGGCCCTTTTTTCATGTTTTTGCTTAATATTACTTATAATCGGAGCCCCTAAATTGATAAGTTTGATAATACTTACATTATCCAAAAAACTCCCGTTTTTCAATCTTTTTTTGAAAAAGGATCAAAGCTCAAAAACAGGTGTTTTTTCAGGTTTTGGTTAATATTACTTAGATTCGAAAGCAATAACATTCTTAGTATGAAAAACGGTTTATTTTTCTCAGAACTGACGTTTTTCAAGCTTTTTGAAAGAAATCGATCGAATCTCAAAACTGGCCTTTTTTGCAGGTTTTTGCTCAATATTACTTATAATCGGAGACCTTAACTTAATCAGTTGAAGATATTTGCATTATCGAAAAAACTCCCGTTTTTAAATCTTTTTTAGGAAATGGATCAAATCTTAAAAACGGCTGTTTTTCCAGGTTTTAGTGAATATTACTTAGATTTGAGAGCAATAAATTGCTAAGTTTAAAAAACAGTTTATTTTCCCAAAACTGACGTTTTTGAAGTTTTTTTTTAAGAAATCGATCAAATCTCAAAACTGGCCGTTTTCCATGTTTTTGCCTGATATTACTTATAATCGGAGACCGTAAAATGATAGGTTTGATAATACTTGCATTATCCAAAAAACTCTGTTTTTCAATCTTTTTTAGGAAATATATCAAACCTTAAAAAAGGCTGATTTTCCAGGTTTTCGTTAATATTACTTAGATTCGAGAGCAATAACTTGCTAAGTTTGAAAAACTGTTTATTTTTCCCAAACTGAAGTTTTTCAAGCTTTTTTTAAGAAATCGATCAAATCTCAAATCTGGCCGTTTTTCCATGTTTTTGCTTAATATTACTTATAATCGGAGACCTTAATTTGATAAATTGAAGATATTTGCATTATCCAAAAAACTCCCGTTTTTTAATCTTTTTTTAAAAAATGGATCAAACCTTAAAATCGGCTGTTTTTCCTGGTTTTGGTTAATCTTACTTAGATTCGAAAGCAATAACTTGCTAAGTTTAAAAAACGGTTTATTTTCCCCAAACTGACGTTTTTCAAGCTTTTTTTAAGAAATCGATCGAATCTCAAAACTGGCCGTTTTTGCAGGTTTTTGCTTAATATTACTTTTAATCGGGGACCTTAATTTGATCAGTTAAAGATATTTGCATTATCGAAAAAACTCCCGTTTTTAAATCTTTTTTAGGAAATGGATCAAATCTTAAAAACGGCTGTTTTTCCAGGTTTTAGTTAATATTACTTAGATTCGAGGGCAATAACTTGCTAAGTTTGAAAAACGGTTTATTTTCCTAAAACTGACGTTTTTCAAGCTTTTTTTAAGAAATCGATCGATCTCAAAACTGGCCCTTTTTCCATGTTTTTGCCTAATATTACCTATAATCGGAGACCTTAATTTCATAAGTTGAAGATATTTGCATTATCCAAAAAAACTCCCGTTTTTCAATCTTTGTTAGGAAATGGATCAAACCTTAAAAACGGCTGTTTTTCAAGGTTTTGATTGATATTACTTAGATTCGAGAGCAATAACTTGCTAAGTTTGAAAAACGGTTTATTTTCCCAAAACTGACGTTTTTGAAGTTTTTTTTAAGAAATCGATCAAATCTCAAAACTGGCCGTTTTCCATGTTTTTTCCTAATATTACTTATAATCGGACACCTTAAATTGATAGGTTTGATAATACTTGCATTATCCAAAAAACTCCCGTTTTCTTTCTTTTTTAGGAAATATATCAAACCTTAAAAAAGGCTGTTTTTCCAGGTTTTCGTTAATATTACTTAGATTCGAAAGCAATAACTTGCTAAGTTTGAAAAACGGTTTATTTTCCCCAAACTGACGTTTTTCAAGCTTTTTTTAAGAAATCGATCGAATCTCAAAACTGGCCGTTCTTGCAGGTTTTTACTTAATATTACTTATAATCGGAGACCTTAATTTGTTAAGTTGAAGATATTTGCATTATCTAAAAAACTCCCGTTTTTCAATCTTTTTTAGGAAATGGATCAAACCTTAAAAACAGCTGTTTTCCCAGGTTTTAGTTAATATTACTTAGATTCGAGAGCAATAACTTGTTTAGTTTGAGAATGCTTTAATTTTGTTTAAAACTGACGTTTTTCAAGCTTTTTTTAAGAAATCGTTTAAATCTCAAAACTGGCCGTTATAATAGAAGACCTTAATTTGATGAGTTGAAGATATTTGCATTATCCAAATAACTCCCGTTTTTCAATCTTTTTTTAAGTAATGGATAAAACCTTAAAATCGGCTGTTTTTCCTGGTTTTGGTTAATATTACTTAGATTCGAGATATAAATTGCTAAGTTTGAAAAACGGTTTATTTTCCCAAAACTGACGTTTTTCAAGATTTTTTTAAGAAATCGATCGAATCTCAAAACTGGCCCTTTTTTCATGTTTTTGCTTAATATTACTTATAATCGGAGCCCCTAAATTGATAAGTTTGATAATACTTACATTATCCAAAAAACTCCCGTTTTCAATCTTTTTTTAGGAAATATATCAAACCTTAAAAACGGCTGTTTTTCCAGGTTTTCGTTAATATTACTTAGATTCGAGAGCAATAACTTGCTAAGTTTGAAAAACTGTTTATTTTTCCCAAACCAAAGTTTTTCAAGCTTTTTTTAAGAAATCGATCAAATCTCAAATCTGGCCGTTTTTCCATGTTTTTGCTTAATATTACTTATAATCGGAGACCTTAATTTGATAAGTTGAAGATATTTGCATTATCCAAAAAACTCCCGTTTTTTAATCTTTTTTTAAGAAATAGATCAAACCTTAAAATCGGCTGTTTTTCCTGGTTTTGGTTAATATTACTTAGATTCGAAAGCAATAACTTACTAAGTTTGAAAAACGGTTTATTTTCCCCAAACTGACGTTTTTCAAGCTTTTTTTAAGAAATCGATCGAATCTCAAAACTGGCCGTTTTTGCAGGTTTTTGCTTAATATTACTTATAATCGGAGACCTTAATTTGTTAAGTTGAAGATATTTGCATTATCTAAAAAACTCCCGTTTTTCAATCTTTTTTAGGAAATGGATCAAACCTTAAAAACGGCTGTTTTCCCAGGTTTGAGTTAATATTACTTAGATTCGAGAGCAATAACTTGTTTAGTTTGAGAATGCTTTAATTTTGTTCAAAACTGACGTTTTTCAAGCTTTTTTTAAGAAATCGTTTAAATCTCAAAACTGGCGGTTATAATAGAAGACCTTAATTTGATGAGTTGAAGATATTTGCATTATCCAAATAACTCCCGTTTTTCAATCTTTTTTTAAGTAATGGATAAAACCTTAAAATCGGCTGTTTTTCCTGGTTTTGGTTAATATTACTTAGATTCGAAAGCAATAACTTGCTAAGTTTGAAAAACGGTTTATTTTCCCAAAACTGACGTTTTTCAAGATTTTTTTAAGAAATCGATCGAATCTCAAAACTGGCCCTTTTTTCATGTTTTTGCTTAATATTACTTATAATCGGAGCCCCTAAATTGATAAGTTTGATAATACTTACATTATCCAAAAAACTCCCGTTTTTCAATCTTTTTTTTCTCAGAACTGACGTTTTTCAAGCTTTTTGAAAGAAATCGATCGAATCTCAAAACTGGCCTTTTTTGCAGGTTTTTGCTCAATATTACTTATAATCGGAGACCTTAACTTAATCAGTTGAAGATATTTGCATTATCGAAAAAACTCCCGTTTTTAAATCTTTTTTAGGAAATGGATCAAATCTTAAAAACGGCTGTTTTTCCAGGTTTTAGTGAATATTACTTAGATTTGAGAGCAATAAATTGCTAAGTTTAAAAAACAGTTTATTTTCCCAAAACTGACGTTTTTGAAGTTTTTTTTTAAGAAATCGATCAAATCTCAAAACTGGCCGTTTTCCATGTTTTTGCCTGATATTACTTATAATCGGAGACCTTAAATTGATAGGTTTGATAATACTTGCATTATCCAAAAAACTCCCGTTTTCAATCTTTTTTAGGAAATATATCAAACCTTAAAAAAGGCTGTTTTTCCAGGTTTTCGTTAATAATACTTATATTCGAGAGCAATAACTTGCTAAGTTTGAAAAACTGTTTATTTTTCCCAAACTGAAGTTTTTCAAGCTTTTTTTAAGAAATCGATCAAATCTCAAAAAAGGCCGTTTTTCCATGTTTTTGCTTAATATTACTTATAATCGGAGACCTTAATTTGATAAGTTGAAGATATTTGCATTATCCAAAAAACTCCCGTTTTTTAATCTTTTTTTAAGAAATGGATCAAACCTTAAAATCGGCTGTTTTTCCTGGTTTTGGTTAATATTACTTAGATTCGAAAGCAATAACTTGCTAAGTTTGAAAAACGGTTTACTTTCCCCAAACTGACGTTTTTCAAGCTTTTTTTAAGAAATCGATCGAATCTCAAAAAAGGCCGTTTTTGCAGGTTTTTGCTTAATATTACATATAATCGGAGACCTTAATTTGATCAGTTAAAGATATTTGCATTATCGAAAAAACTCCCGTTTTTAAATCTTTTTTAGGAAATGGATCAAATCTTAAAAACGGCTGTTTTTCCAGGTTTTAGTTAATATTACTTAGATTCGAGGGCAATAACTTGCTAAGTTTGAAAAACGGTTTATTTTCCCAAAACTGACGTTTTTCAAGCTTTTTTTAAGAAATCGAGCGAATCTCAAAACTGGCCGTTTTTCCAGGTTTATCTTAATATTACTTGTAATCGGAGACCTTAATTTGTTAAGTTGAAGATATTTTCATTATCCAAAAACTCCCGTTTTTCAATCTTTTTTAGGAAATGGATCAAACCATTAAAACGGCCGTTTTCCTAGGTTTTAGTTAATATTACTTAGATTCGAGAGCAATAACTTGCTAAGTTTGAAAAACGGTTTATTTTCCCAAAACTGACGTTTTTCAAGCTTTGGGAAAGAAATCGATCGAATCTCAAAACTGGCCCTTTTTCCATGTTTTTGCTTAATATTACTTATAATCGGAGACCTTAAATTGATAAGTTTGATAATACTTGCATTATCCAAAAAACTCCTGTTTTTCAATCTTTTTTTAAAAATGGATCAAAGCTTAAAAACAGGTGTTTTTTCAGGTTTTGGTTAATATTACTTAGATTCGAAAGCAATAACATGCTAATTATGAAAAACGGTTTATTTTTTTCAAAACTGACGTTTTTCAAGGTTTTTGAAAGAAATCGATCGAATCTCAAAACCGGCCGTTTTTTCAGGTTTTTGCTTAATATTACTTATAATCGGAGATATTAATTTGATCAGTTGAAGATATTTGCATTATCCAAAAAACTCCCGTTTTTCAATCTTTTTTTAAAAATGGATCAAAGCTTAAAAACGGCTGTTTTTTTCAGGTTTTGGTTAAAATTACTTAGATTTGAGAGCAATAACATGCTTAGTATGAAAAACGGTTTATTTTTCTCAAAACTGACGTTTTTCAAGCTTTTTGAAAGAAATCGATCGAATCTCAAAACTGGCCGTTTTGCAGGTTTTTGCTTAATATTACTTATAATCGGAGACCTTAATTTGATCAGTTAAAGATATTTGCATTATCGAAAAAACTCCCGTTTTTAAATCTTTTTTAGGAAATGGATCAAATCTTAAAAAAGGCTGTTTTTCCAGGTTTTAGTTAATATTACTAAGATTCGAGAGCAATAAATTGCTAAGTTTAAAAAACAGTTTATTTTCCCAGAACTAACGTTTTTCAAGCTTTTTTTAAGAAATCGTTTAAATCTCAAAACTGGCCGTTTCCCATGTTTTTGCCTAATATTACTTATAATCGGAGACGTTAAATTGATAAGTTTGATAATACTTGCATTATCAAAAAAACTCCCGTTTTCAATCTTTTTTTTAGGAAATATATCAAACCTTAATAACGGTTGTTTTGCCAGGTTTTCGTTAATATTACTTAGATTCGAGAGCAATAACTTGCTAAGTTTGAAAAACTGTTTATTTTTCCCAAACTGAAGTTTTTCAAGCTTTTTTTAAGAAATCGATCAAATCTCAAATCTGGCCGTTTTTCCATGTTTTTGCTTAATATTACTTATAATCGGAGACCTTAATTTAATAAGTTGAAGATATTTGCATTATCCAAAAAACTCCCGTTTTTTAATCTTTTTTTAAGAAATGGATCAAACCTTAAAATCGGCTGTTTTTCCTGGTTTTGGTTAATATTACTTAGATTCGAAAGCAATAACTTACTAAGTTTGAAAAAAGGTTTATTTTCCCCAAACTGACGTTTTTCAAGCTTTTTTTAAGAAATCGATCGAATCTCAAAACTGGCCGTTTTTGCAGGTTTTTGCTTAATATTACTTATAATCGGAGCCCCTAAATTGATAAGTTTGATAATACTTACATTATCCAAAAAACTCCCGTTTTTCAATCTTTTTTTGAAAAAGGATCAAAGCTCAAAAACAGGTGTTTTTTCAGGTTTTGGTTAATATTACTTAGATTCGAAAGCAATAACATGCTTAGTATGAAAAACGGTTTATTTTTCTCAGAACTGACGTTTTTCAAGCTTTTTGAAAGAAATCGATCGAATCTCAAAACTGGCCTTTTTTGCAGGTTTTTGCTCAATATTACTTATAATCGGAGACCTTAACTTAATCAGTTGAAGATATTTGCATTATCGAAAAAACTCCCGTTTTTAAATCTTTTTTAGGAAATGGATCAAATCTTAAAAACGGCTGTTTTTCCAGGTTTTAGTGAATATTACTTAGATTTGAGAGCAATAAATTGCTAAGTTTAAAAAACAGTTTATTTTCCCAAAACTGACGTTTTTGAAGTTTTTTTTTAAGAAATCGATCAAATCTCAAAACTGGCCGTTTTCCATGTTTTTGCCTGATATTACTTATAATCGGAGACCTTAAATTGATAGGTTTGATAATACTTGCATTATCCAAAAAACTCCCGTTTTCAATCTTTTTTAGGAAATATATCAAACCTTAAAAAAGGCTGTTTTTCCAGGTTTTCGTTAATAATACTTAGATTCGAGAGCAATAACTTGCTAAGTTTGAAAAACTGTTTATTTTTCCCAAACTGAAGTTTTTCAAGCTTTTTTTAAGAAATCGATCAAATCTCAAAAAAGGCCGTTTTTCCATGTTTTTGCTTAATATTACTTATAATCGGAGACCTTAATTTGATAAGTTGAAGATATTTGCATTATCCAAAAAACTCCCATTTTTTAATCTTTTTTTAAGAAATGGATCAAACCTTAAAATCGGCTGTTTTTCCTGGTTTTGGTTAATATTACTTAGATTCGAAAGCAATAACTTGCTAAGTTTGAAAAACGGTTTATTTTCCCCAAACTGACGTTTTTCAAGCTTTTTTTAAGAAATCGATCGAATCTCAAAACTGGCCGTTTTTGCAGGTTTTTGCCTAATATTACATATAATCGGAGACCTTAATTTGATCAGTTAAAGATATTTGCATTATCGAAAAAACTCCCGTTTTTAAATCTTTTTTAGGAAATGGTTCAAATCTTAAAAACGGCTGTTTTTCCAGGTTTTAGTTAATATTACTTAGATTCGAGGGCAATAACTTGCTAAGTTTGAAAAACGGTTTATTTTCCCAAAACTGACGTTTTTCAAGCTTTTTTTAAGAAATCGAGCGAATCTCAAAACTGGCCGTTTTTCCAGGTTTATCTTAATATTACTTGTAATCGGAGACCTTAATTTGTTAAGTTGAAGATATTTTCATTATCCAAAAACTCCCGTTTTTCAATCTTTTTTAGGAAATGGATCAAACCATTAAAACGGCCGTTTTCCTAGGTTTTAGTTAATATTACTTAGATTCGAGAGCAATAACTTGCTAAGTTTGAAAAACGGTTTATTTTCCCAAAACTGACGTTTTTCAAGCTTTGGGAAAGAAATCGATCGAATCTCAAAACTGGCCCTTTTTCCATGTTTTTGCTTAATATTACTTATAATCGGAGACCTTAAATTGATAAGTTTGATAATACTTGCATTATCCAAAAAACTCCTGTTTTTCAATCTTTTTTTAAAAATGGATCAAAGCTTAAAAACAGGTGTTTTTTCAGGTTTTGGTTAATATTACTTAGATTCGAAAGCAATTACATGCTAATTATGAAAAACGGTTTATTTTTTTCAAAACTGACGTTTTTCAAGGTTTTTGAAAGAAATCGATCGAATCTCAAAACCGGCCGTTTTTTCAGGTTTTTGCTTAATATTACTTATAATCGGAGATATTAATTTGATCAGTTGAAGATATTTGCATTATCCAAAAAACTCCCGTTTTTCAATCTTTTTTTAAAAATGGTTTAAAGCTTAAAAACGGCTGTTTTTTTCAGGTTTTGGTTAATATTACTTAGATTTGAGAGCAATAACATGCTTAGTATGAAAAACGGTTTATTTTTCTCAAAACTGACGTTTTTCAAGCTTTTTGAAAGAAATCGATCGAATCTCAAAACTGGCCGTTTTTGCAGGTTTTTGCTTAATATTACATATAATCGGAGACCTTAATTTGATCAGTTAAAGATATTTGCATTATCGAAAAAACTCCCGTTTTTAAATCTTTTTTAGGAAATGGATCAAATCTTAAAAACGGCTGTTTTTACAGGTTTTAGTTAATATTACTTAGAGTCGAGGGCAATAACTTGCTAAGTTTGAAAAATGGTTTATTTTCCCAAAACTGACGTTTTTCAAGCTTTTTTTAAGAAATCGAGCGAATCTCAAAACTGGCCGTTTTTCCAGGTTTATCTTAATATTACTTGTAATCGGAGACCTTAATTTGTTAAGTTGAAGATATTTTCATTATCCAAAAACTCCCGTTTTTCAATCTTTTTTAGGAAATGGATCAAACCATTAAAACGGCCGTTTTCCTAGGTTTTAGTTAATATTACTTAGATTCGAGAGCAATAACTTGCTAAGTTTGAAAAACGGTTTATTTTCCCAAAACTGACGTTTTTCATCTTTGGGAAAGAAATCGATCGAATCTCAAAACTGGCCCTTTTTCCATGTTTTTGCTTAATATTACTTATAATCGGAGACCTTAAATTGATAAGTTTGATAATACTTGCATTATCCAAAAACTCCTGTTTTTCAATCTTTTTTTAAAAATGGATCAAAGCTTAAAAACAGGTGTTTTTTCAGGTTTTGGTTAATATTACTTAGATTCGAAAGCAATAACATGCTAATTATGAAAAACGGTTTATTTTTTTCAAAACTGACGTTTTTCAAGGTTTTTGAAAGAAATCGATCGAATCTCAAAACCGGCCGTTTTTTCAGGTTTTTGCTTAATATTACTTATAATCGGAGATATTAATTTGATCAGTTGAAGATATTTGCATTATCCAAAAAACTCCCGTTTTTCAATCTTTTTTTAAAAATGGATCAAAGCTTAAAAACGGCTGTTTTTTTCAGGTTTTGGTTAATATTACTTAGATTTGAGAGCAATAACATGCTTAGTATGAAAAACGGTTTATTTTTCTCAAAACTGACGTTTTTCAAGCTTTTTGAAAGAAATCGATCGAATCTCAAAACTGGCCGTTTTGCAGGTTTTTGCTTAATATTACTTATAATCGGAGACCTTAATTTGATCAGTTAAAGATATTTGCATTATCAAAAAAACTCCCGTTTTTAAATCTTTTTAGGAAATGGATCAAATCTTAAAAAAGGCTGTTTTTCCAGGTTTTAGTTAATATTACTAAGATTCGAGAGCAATAAATTGCTAAGTTTAAAAAACAGTTTATTTTCCCAGAACTAACGTTTTTCAAGCTTTTTTTAAGAAATCGTTTAAATCTCAAAACTGGCCGTTTCCCATGTTTTTGCCTAATATTACTTATAATCGGAGACGTTAAATTGATAAGTTTGATAATACTTGCATTATCAAAAAAAACTCCCGTTTTCAATTTTTTTTTTTGGAAATATATCAAACCTTAATAACGGTTGTTTTCCAGGTTTTCGTTAATATTACGTAGATTTGAGAGCAATAACTTGCTAAGTTTGAAAAACTGTTTATTTTTCCCAAACTGAAGTTTTTCAAGCTTTTTTTAAGAAATCGATCAAATCTCAAATCTGGCCGTTTTTCCATGTTTTTGCTTAATATTACTTATAATCGGAGACCTTAATTTAATAAGTTGAAGATATTTGCATTATCCAAAAAACTCCCGTTTTTTAATCTTTTTTTAAAAAATGGATAAAACCTTAAAATCGGCTGTTTTTCCTGGTTTTGGTTAATATTACTTAGATTCGAAAGCAATAACTTGCTAAGTTTGAAAAACGGTTTATTTTCCCCAAACTGAAGTTTTTCAAGCTTTTTTTAAGAAATCGATCGAATCTCAAAACTGGCCGTTTTTGCAGGTTTTTGCTTAATATTACTTATAATTGGAGACCTTAATTAAATCAGTTAAAGATATTTGCATTATCGAAAAAACTCCCGTTTTTAAATCTTTTTTAGGAAGTGATCAAATCTTAAAAACGGCTGTTTTTCCAGGTTTTAGTTAATATTACTTAGATTCGAGGGCAATAACTTGCTAAGTTTAAAAAACGGTTTATTTTTCCAAAACTGAAGTTTTTCAAGCTTTTTTTAAGAAATCGATCAAATCTCAAAAAAGGCCGTTTTTCCATGTATTTGCTAAATATTACTTATAATCGGAGACCTTAATTTGATAAGTTGAAGATATTTGCATTATCCAAAAAACTCCCGTTTTTTAATCTTTTTTTAAGAAATGGATCAAACCTTAAAATCGGCTGTTTTTCCTGGTTTTGGTTAATATTACTTAGATTCGAAAGCAATAACTTGCTAAGTTTGAAAAACAGTTTATTTTCCCACAACTAACGTTTTTCAAGCTTTTTTTAAGAAATCGATCAAATCTAAAAACTGGCCGTTTTCCATGTTTTTGCCTAATATTGCTTTTGAACGGAGACCTTAAATTGATAAGTTTGATAATACTTGCATTATCCAAAAAACTCCGGTTTTCAATCTTTTTTTAGGAAATATATCAAACCTTAAAAACGGCTGTTTTTCCAGGTTTTCGTTAATATTACTTAGATTCGAGAGCAATAACTTGCTAAGTTTGAAAAACTGTTTATTTTTCCCAAACCGAAGTTTTTCAAGCTTTTTTTAAGAAATCGATCAAATCTCAAATCTGGCCGTTTTTCCATGTTTTTGCTTAATATTACTTATAATCGGAGACCTTAATTTGATAAGTTGAAGATATTTGCATTATCCAAAAAACTCCCGTTTTTTAATCTTTTTTTAAGAAATAGATCAAACCTTAAAATCGGCTGTTTTTCCTGGTTTTGGTTAATATTACTTAGATTCGAAAGCAATAACTTACTAAGTTTGAAAAACGGTTTATTTTCCCCAAACTGACGTTTTTCAAGCTTTTTGAAAGAAATCGATCGAATCTCAAAACTGGCCGTTTGTGCAGGTTTTTGCTTAATATTACTTATAATCGGAGCCCCTAAATTGATAAGTTTGATAATACTTACATTATCCAAAAAACTCCCGTTTTTCAATCTTTTTTTGAAAAAGGATCAAAGCTCAAAAACAGGTGTTTTTTCAGGTTTTGGTTAATATTACTTAGATTCGAAAGCAATAACATGCTTAGTATGAAAAACGGTTTATTTTTCTCAGAACTGACGTTTTTCAAGCTTTTTGAAAGAAATCGATCGAATCTCAAAACTGGCCTTTTTTGCAGGTTTTTGCTCAATATTACTTATAATCGGAGACCTTAACTTAATCAGTTGAAGATATTTGCATTATCGAAAAAACTCCCGTTTTTAAATCTTTTTTAGGAAGTGATCAAATCTTAAAAACGGCTGTTTTTCCAGGTTTTAGTTAATATTACTTAGATTCGAGGGCAATAACTTGCTAAGTTTAAAAAATGGTTTATTTTTCCAAAACTGAAGTTTTTCAAGCATTTTTTAAGAAATCGATCAAATCTCAAATCTGGCCGTTTTTCCATGTATTTGCTAAATATTACCTTTAATCGGAGACCTTAATTTGATAAGTTGAAGATATTTGCATTATCCAAAAAACTCACGTTTTTTAATCTTTTTTTAAGAAATGGATCAAACCTTAAAATAAGCTGTTTTTCCTGGTTTTGGTTAATATTACTTAGATTCGAAAGCAATAACTTGCTAAGTTTAAAAAACAGTTTATTTTCCCACAACTAACGTTTTTCAAGCTTTTTTTAAGAAATCGATCAAATCTAAAAACTGGCCGTTTTCCATGTTTTTGCCTAATATTGCTTTTAATCGGAGACCTTAAATTGATAAGTTTGATAATACTTGCATTATCCAAAAAACTCCGGTTTTCAATCTTTTATTAGGAAATATATCAAACCTTAAAAACGGCTGTTTTTCCAGGTTTTCGTTAATATTACTTAGATTCGAGAGCAATAACTTGCTAAGTTTGAAAAACTGTTTATTTTTCCCAAACCGAAGTTTTTCAAGCTTTTTTTAAGAAATCGATCAAATCTCAAATCTGGCCGTTTTTCCATGTTTTTGCTTAATATTACTTATAATCGGAGACCTTAATTTGATAAGTTGAAGATATTTGCATTATCCAAAAAACTCCCGTTTTTTAATCTTTTTTTAAGAAATGGATCAAACCTTAAAATCGGCTGTTTTTCCTGGTTTTGGTTAATATTACTTAGATTCGAAAGCAATAACTTGCTAAGTTTGAAAAACGGTTTATTTTCCCCAAACTGACGTTTTTCAAGCTTTTTTTAAGAAATCGATCGAATCTCAAAACTGGCCCTTTTGCAGGTTTTTGCTTAATATTACATATAATCGGAGACCTTAATTTGATCAGTTAAAGATATTTGCATTATCGAAAAAACTCCCGTTTTTTAATCTTTTTTAGGAAATGGATCAAATCTTAAAAAAGGCTGTTTTTCCAGGTTTTAGTTAATATTACTAAGATTCGAGAGCAATAAATTGCTAAGTTTAAAAAACAGTTTATTTTCCCAGAACTAACGTTTTTCAAGCTTTTTTTAAGAAATCGATCGAATCTCAAAACTGGCCGTTTTTGCAGGTTTTTGCTTAATATTACTTATAATCGGAGACCTTAATTTCATAAGTTGAAGATATTTGCATTATCAAAAAAACTGCCGTTTTTAAATCTTTTTTAGGAAATGGATCAAATCTTAAAAAAGGCTGTTTTTCCAGGTTTTAGTTAATATTACTAAGATTCGAGAGCAATAAATTGCTAAGTTTAAAAAACAGTTTATTTTCCCAGAACTAACGTTTTTCAAGCTTTTTTTAAGAAATCGTTTAAATCTCAAAACTGGCCGTTTTCCATGTTTTTGCCTAATATTACTTATAATCGGAGACCTTAAATTGATAAGTTTGATAATACTTGCATTATCCAAAAAACTCCCGTTTTCAATCTTTTTTTAGGAATTATATCAAACCTTAATAACGGTTGTTTTTCCAGGTTTTCGTTAATATTACTTAGATTCGAGAGCAATAACCTGCTAAGTTTGAAAAACTGTTTATTTTTCCCAAACTGAAGTTTTTCAAGCTTTTTTTAAGAAATCGATCAAATCTCAAATCTGGCCGTTTTTCCATGTTTTTGCTTAATATTACTTATAATCGGAGACCTTAATTTAATAAGTTGAAGATATTTTCATTATCCAAAAACTCCCGTTTTTCAATCTTTTTTAGGAAATGGATCAAACCATTAAAACGGCCGTTTTCCTAGGTTTTAGTTAATATTACTTAGATTCGAGAGCAATAACTTGCTAAGTTTGAAAAACGGTTTATTTTCCCAAAACTGACGTTTTTCAAGCTTTGGGAAAGAAATCGATCGAATCTCAAAACTGGCCCTTTTTCCATGTTTTTGCTCAATATTACTTATAATCGGAGACCTTAAATTGATAAGTTTGATAATACTTGCATTATCCAAAAAACTCCTGTTTTTCAATCTTTTTTTAAAAATGGATCAAAGCTTAAAAACAGGTGTTTTTTCAGGTTTTGGTTAATATTACTTAGATTCGAAAGCAATAACATGCTAAGTATGAAAAACGGTTTATTTTTCTCAAAACTGACGTTTTTCAAGGTTTTTGAAAGAAATCGATCGAATCTCAAAACCGGCCGTTTTTTCAGGTTTTTGCTTAATATTACTTATAATCGGAGATATTAATTTGATCAGTTGAAGATATTTGCATTATCTAAAAAACTCCAGTTTTTCAATCTTTTTTTAAAAATGGATCAAAGCTTAAAAACGGCTGTTTTTTTCATGTTTTGGTTAATATTACTTAGATTCGAAAGCAATAACTTGCTTAGTATGAAAGACGGTTTATTTTTCTCAAAACTGACGTTTTTAAGCTTTTTGAAAGAAATCGATCGAATCTCAAAACTGGCCGTTTTGCAGGTTTTTGCTTAATATTACTTATAATCGGAGACCTTAATTTGATCAGTTAAAGATATTTGCATTATCAAAAAAACTGCCGTTTTTAAATCTTTTTTAGGAAATGGATCAAATCTTAAAAAAGGCTATTTTCCAGGTTTTAGTTAATATTACTAAGATTCGAGAGCAATAAATTGCTAAGTTTAAAAAACAGTTTATTTTCCCAGAACTAACGTTTTTCAAGCTTTTTTTAAGAAATCGTTTAAATCTCAAAACTGGCCGTTTTCCATGTTTTTGCCTAATATTACTTATAATCGGAGACCTTAAATTGATAAGTTTGATAATACTTGCATTATCCAAAAAACTCCCGTTTTCAATCTTTTTTTAGGAATTATATCAAACCTTAATAACGGTTGTTTTTCCAGGTTTTCGTTAATATTACTTAGATTCGAGAGCAATAACTTGCTAAGTTTGAAAAACTGTTTATTTTTTCCAAACTGAAGTTTTTCAAGCTTTTTTTAGGAAATCGATCAAATCTCAAATCTGGCCGTTTTTCCATGTTTTTGCTTAATATTACTTATAATCGGAGACCTTAATTTAATAAGTTGAAGATATTTGCATTATCCAAACAACTCCCGTTTTTTAATCTTTTTTTAAGTAATGGATAAAACCTTAAAAACGGCTGTTTTTCAAGGTTTTGATTAATATTACTTAGATTCGAGAGCAATAACTTGCTAAGTTTGAAAAACGGTTTATTTTCCCAAAACTGACGTTTTTGAAGTTTTTTTTAAGAAATCGATCAAATCTCAAAACTGGCCGTTTTCTATGTTTTTGCCTAATATTACTTATAATTGGAGACCTTAATTTGATAAGTTGAAGATATTTGCATTATCCAAAAAACTCCCGTTTTTTAATCTTTTTTTAAGAAATGGATCAAACCTTAAAATCGGCTGTTTTTCCTGGTTTTGGTTAATATTACTTAGATTCGAAAGCAATAACTTGCTAAGTTTGAAAAACGGTTTATTTTCCCCAAACTGACGTTTTTCAAGCTTTTTTTAAGAAATCGATCGAATCTCAAAACTGGCCGTTTTTGCAGGTTTTTGCTTAATATTACTTATAATCGGAGACCTTAATTTCATAAGTTGAAGATATTTGCATTATCCAAAAAAACTGCCGTTTTTCAATCTTTTTTAGG
Organism: Ceratothoa steindachneri; assembly: GCA_963969495.1. Taxonomy (NCBI): domain Eukaryota; kingdom Metazoa; phylum Arthropoda; class Malacostraca; order Isopoda; family Cymothoidae; genus Ceratothoa; species Ceratothoa steindachneri. Next base: position 88,208,982 of record OZ018329.1, read on the forward strand.
AAATGGATCAAACCTTAAAAACGGCTGTTTTTCAAGGTTTTGATTAATCTTACTTAGATTCGAGAGCAATAACTTGCTAAGTGTGAAAAACGGTTTATTTTCCCAAAACTGACGTTTTTGAAGTTTTTTTTAAGAAATCGATCAAATCTCAAAACTGGCCGTTTTCCATGTTTTTGCCTAATATTACTTATAATCGGAAACCTTAAATTGATAGGTTTGATAATACTTGCATTACCTCAAAAACTCCCGTTTTCAATCGTTTTTAGGAAATATATCAAACCTTAAAAAAGGCTGTTTTTCCAGGTTTTCGTTAATATTACTTAGATTCGAGAGCAATAACTTGCTAAGTTTGAAAAACTGTTTATTTTTCCCAAACTGAAGTTTTTCGAGCTTTTTTTAAGAAATCGATCAAATCTCAAATCTGGCCGTTTTTTCAGGTTTTTGCTTAATATTACTTATAATCGGAGACCTTAATTTGATAAGTTGAAGATATTTGCATTATCCAAAAAACTCCCGTTTTTTAATCTTTTTTTAAGAAATGGATCAAACCTTAAAATCGGCTGTTTTTCCTGGTTTTGGTTAATCTTACTTAATTCGAAAGCAATAACTTGCTAAGTTTGAAAAACGGTTTATTTTCCCCAAACTGACGTTTTTCAAGCTTTTTTTAAGAAATCGATCGAATCTCAAAACTGGCCGTTTTTGCAGGTTTTTGCTTAATATTACTTTTAATCGGGGACCTTAATTTGATCAGTTAAAGATATTTGCATTATCGAAAAAACTCCCGTTTTTAAATCTTTTTTAGGAAATGGATCAAATCTTAAAAACGGCTGTTTTTCCAGGTTTTAGTTAATATTACTTAGATTCGAGGGCAATAACTTGCTAAGTTTGAAAAACAGTTTATTTTCCCAAAACTGACGTTTTTCAAGCTTTTTTTAAGAAATCGATCGATCTCAAAACTGGCCGTTTTTCCATGTTTTTGCCTAATATTACCTATAATCGGAGACCTTAATTTCATAAGTTGAAGATATTTGCATTATCCAAAAAAACTCCCGTTTTTCAATCTTTTTTAGGAAATGGATCAAACCTTAAAAACGGCTGTTTTTCAAGGTTTTGATTAATATTACTTAGATTCGAGAGCAATAACTTGCTAAGTTTGAAAAACGGTTTATTTTCCCAAAACTGACGTTTTTGAAGTTTTTTTTAAGAAATCGATCAAATCTCAAATCTGGCCGTTTTTCCATGTTTTTGCTTAATATTACTTATAATCGGACACCTTAATTTGATAAGTTGAAGATATTTGCCTTTTCCAAAAAACTCCCGTTTTTTAATCTTTTTTTAAGAAATGGATCAAACCTTAAAATCGGCTGTTTTTCCTGGTTTTGGTTAATATTACTTTGATTCGAAAGCAATAACTTGCTAAGTTTGAAAAACGGTTTATTTTCCCCAAACTGACGTTTTTCAAGCTTTTTTTAAGAAATCGATCGAATCTAAAAACTGGCCGTTTTTGCAGGTTTTTGCTTAATATTACTTATAATCGGAGACCTTAATTTGATTAGTTAAAGATATTTGCATTATCCAAAAAACTCCCGTTTTTTAATCTTTTTTTAAGAAATGGATCAAACCTTAAAATCGGCTGTTTTTCCTGGTTTTGGTTAATATTACTTAGATTCGAAAGCAATAACTTACTAAGTTTGAAAAACGGTTTATTTTCCCCAAACTGACGTTTTTCAAGCTTTTTTTAAGAAATCGATCGAATCTCAAAACTGGCCGTTTTTGCAGGTTTTGGCTTAATATTACTTATAATCGGAGACCTCAATTTGTTAAGTTGAAGATATTTGCATTATCTAAAAAACTCCCGTTTTTCAATCTTTTTTAGGAAATGGATCAAACCTTAAAAACGGCTGTTTTCCCAGGTTTGAGTTAATATTACTTAGATTCGAGAGCAATAACTTGTTTAGTTTGAGAATGCTTTAATTTTGTTCAAAACTGACGTTTTTCAAGCTTTTTTTAAGAAATCGTTTAAATCTCAAAACTGGCGGTTATAATAGAAGACCTTAATTTGATGAGTTGAAGATATTTGCATTATCCAAATAACTCCCGTTTTTCAATCTTTTTTTAAGTAATGGATAAAACCTTAAAATCGGCTGTTTTTCCTGGTTTTGGTTAATATTACTTAGATTCGAAAGCAATAACTTGCTAAGTTTGAAAAACGGTTTATTTTCCCAAAACTGACGTTTTTCAAGATTTTTTTAAGAAATCGATCGAATCTCAAAACTGGCCCTTTTTTCATGTTTTTGCTTAATATTACTTATAATCGGAGCCCCTAAATTGATAAGTTTGATAATACTTACATTATCCAAAAAACTCCCGTTTTTCAATCTTTTTTTGAAAAAGGATCAAAGCTCAAAAACAGGTGTTTTTTCAGGTTTTAGTTAATATTACTTAGATTCGAAAGCAATAACATGCTTAGTATGAAAGACGGTTTATTTTTCTCAGAACTGACGTTTTTCAAGCTTTTTGAAAGAAATCGATCGAATCTCAAAACTGGCCTTTTTTGCAGGTTTTTGCTCAATATTACTTATAATCGGAGACCTTAACTTAATCAGTTGAAGATATTTGCATTATCGAAAAAACTCCCGTTTTTAAATCTTTTTTAGGAAATGGATCAAATCTTAAAAACGGCTGTTTTTTCAGGTTTTAGTGAATATTACTTAGATTTGAGAGCAATAAATTGCTAAGTTTAAAAAACAGTTTATTTTCCCAAAACTGACGTTTTTGAAGTTTTTTTTAAAGAAATCGATCAAATCTCAAAACTGGCCGTTTTCCATGTTTTTGCCTGATATTACTTATAATCGGAGACCTTAAATTGATAGGTTTGATAATACTTGCATTATCCAAAAAACTCCCGTTTTCAATCTTTTTTAGGAAATATATCAAACCTTAAAAAAGGCTGTTTTTCCAGGTTTTCGTTAATAATACTTAGATTCGAGAGCAATAACTTTCTAAGTTTGAAAAACTGTTTATTTTTCCCAAACTGACGTTTTTCAAGCTTTTTTTAAGAAATCGAGCGAATCTCAAAACTGGCCGTTTTTCCAGGTTTATCTTAATATTACTTGTAATCGGAGACCTTAATTTGTTAGGTTGAAGATATTTTCATTATCCAAAAACTCCCGTTTTTCAATCTTTTTTAGGAAATGGATCAAACCATTAAAACGGCCGTTTTCCTAGGTTTTAGTTAATATTACTTAGATTCGAGAGCAATAACTTGCTAAGTTTGAAAAACGGTTTATTTTCCCAAAACTGACGTTTTTCAAGCTTTGGGAAAGAAATCGATCGAATCTCAAAACTGGCCCTTTTTCCATGTTTTTGCTTAATATTACTTATAATCGGAGACCTTAAATTGATAAGTTTGATAATACTTGCATTATCCAAAAAACTCCTGTTTTTCAATCTTTTTTTAAAAATGGATCAAAGCTTAAAAACAGGTGTTTTTTCAGGTTTTGGTTAATATTACTTAGATTCGAAAGCAATAACATGCTAAGTATGAAAAACGGTTTATTTTTCTCAAAACTGACGTTTTTCAAGGTTTTTGAAAGAAATCGATCGAATCTCAAAACCGGCCGTTTTTTCAGGTTTTTGCTTAATATTACTTATAATCGGAGATATTAATTTGATCAGTTAAAGATATTTGCATTATCCAAAAAACTCCAGTTTTTCAATCTTTTTTTAAAAATGGATCAAAGCTTAAAAACGGCTGTTTTTTTCAGGTTTTGGTTAATATTACTTAGATTCGAAAGCAATAACTTGCTTAGTATGAAAAACGGTTTATTTTTCTCAAAACTGACGTTTTTAAGCTTTTTGAAAGAAATCGATCGAATCTCAAAACTGGCCGTTTTGCAGGTTTTTGCTTAATATTACTTATAATCGGAGACCTTAATTTGATCAGTTAAAGATATTTGCATTATCAAAAAAACTGCCGTTTTTAAATCTTTTTTAGGAAATGGATCAAATCTTAAAAAAGGCTGTTTTTCCAGGTTTTAGTTAATATTACTTAGATTCGAGGGCAATAACTTGCTAAGTTTAAAAAACGGTTTATTTTTCCAAAACTGACGTTTTTCAAGCTTTTTTTTAAGAAATCGAGCGAATCTCAAATCTGGCCGTTTTTCCATGTTTTTGCCTAATATTACCTATAATCGGAGACCTTAATTTCATAAGTTGAAGATATTTGCATTATCCAAAAAAACTCCCGTTTTTCAATCTTTTTTAGGAAATGGATCAAAGCTCAAAAACAGGTGTTTTTTCAGGTTTTAGTTAATATTACTTAGATTCGAAAGCAATAACATGCTTAGTATGAAAGACGGTTTATTTTTCTTAGAACTGACGTTTTTCAAGCTTTTTGAAAGAAATCGATCGAATCTCAAAACTGGCCTTTTTTGCAGGTTTTTGCTCAATATTACTTATAATCGGAGACCTTAACTTAATCAGTTGAAGATATTTGCATTATCGAAAAAACTCCCGTTTTTAAATCTTTTTTAGGAAATGGATCAAATCTTAAAAACGGCTGTTTTTCCAGGTTTTAGTGAATATTACTTAGATTTGAGAGCAATAAATTGCTAAGTTTAAAAAACAGTTTATTTTCCCAAAACTGACGTTTTTGAAGTTTTTTTTAAAGAAATCGAGCGAATCTCAAATCTGGCCGTTTTTCCATGTTTTTGCCTAATATTACCTATAATCGGAGACCTTAATTTCATAAGTTGAAGATATTTGCATTATCCAAAAAAACTCCCGTTTTTCAATCTTTTTTAGGAAATGGATCAAACCTTAAAAAAGGCTGTTTTTCCAGGTTTTAGTTAATATTACTTAGATTCGAGGGCAATAACTTGCTAAGTTTAAAAAACAGTTTATTTTCCCAGAACTAACGTTTTTCAAGCTTTTTTTAAGAAATCGTTTAAATCTCAAAACTGGCCGTTTTCCATGTTTTTGCCTAATATTACTTATAATCGGAGACCTTAAATTGATAAGTTTGATAATACTTGCATTATCCAAAAAACTCCCGTTTTCAATCTTTTTTTTAGGAAATATATCAAACCTTAATAACGGTTGTTTTTCCAGGTTTTCGTTAATATTACTTAGATTCGAGAGCAATAACTTGCTAAGTTTGAAAAACTGTTTATTTTTCCCAAACTGAAGTTTTTCAAGCTTTTTTTAAGAAATCGATCAAATCTCAAATCTGGCCGTTTTTCCATGTTTTTGCTTAATATTACTTATAATCGGAGACCTTAATTTAATAAGTTGAAGATATTTGCATTATCCAAACAACTCCCGTTTTTTAATCTTTTTTTAAGTAATGGATAAAACCTTAAAATCGGCTGTTTTTCCTGGTTTTGGATAATATTACTTAGATTCGAAAGCAATAACTTGCTAAGTTTGAAAAACGGTTTATTTTCCCCAAACTGACGTTTTTCCAGCTTTTTTTAAGAAATCGATCGAATCTCAAAACTGGCCATTTTTGCAGGTTTTTGCTTAATATTACTTATAATTGGAGACCTTAATTAAATCAGTTAAAGATATTTGCATTATCGAAAAAACTCCCGTTTTTAAATCTTTTTTCAGGAAATGGATCAAATCTTAAAAACGGCTGTTTTTCCAGGTTTTAGTTAATATTACTTAGATTCGAGGGCAATAACTTGCTAAGTTTAAAAAACGGTTTATTTTTCCAAAACTGACGTTTTTCAAGCTTTTTTTAAGAAATCGAGCGAATCTCAAATCTGGCCGTTTTTCCATGTTTTTGCCTAATATTACCTATAATCGGAGACCTTAATTTGTTAAGTTGAAGATATTTTCATTATACCAAAACTCCCGTTTTTCAATCTTTTTTAGGAAATGGATCAAACCTTAAAAACGGCTGTTTTTCAAGGTTTTTATTAATATTACTTAGATTCGAGAGCAATAACTTGCTAAGTTTGAAAAACGGTTTATTTTCCCAAAACTGACGTTTTTGAAGTTTTTTTTAAGAAATCGATCAAATCTCAAAACTGGCCGTTTTCCATGTTTTTGCCTAATATTACATATAATCGGAGTCCTTAAATTGATAGGTTTGATAATACTTGCATTATCCCCAAAACTCCCGTTTTCAATCGTTTTTAGGAAATATATCAAACCTTAAAAAAGGCTGTTTTTCCAGGTTTTCGTTAATATTACTTAGATTCGAGAGCAATAACTTGCTAAGTTTGAAAAACTGTTTATTTTTCCCAAACTGAAGTTTTTCAAGCTTTTTTTAAGAAATCGATCAAATCTCAAATCTGGCCGTTTTTCCATATTTTGCTTAATATTACTTATAATCGGAGACCTTAATTTGATCAGTTAAAGATATTTGCATTATCGAAGAAACTCCCGTTTTTAAATCTTTTTTAGGAAATGGATCAAATCTTAAAAAAGGCTGTTTTTCCAGGTTTTACTTAATATTACTAAGATTCGAGAGCAAAAAATTGCTAAGTTTAGAAAACAGTTTATTTTCCCAGAACTAACGTTTTTCAAGCTTTTTTTAAGAAATCGTTTAAATCTCAAAACTGGCCGTTTTCCATGTTTTTGCCTAATATTACTTATAATCGGAGACCTTAAATTAATAGGTTTGATAATACTTGCATTATCCCCAAAACTCCCGTTTTCAATCGTTTTTAGGAAATATATCAAACCTTAAAAAAGGCTGTTTTTCCAGGTTTTCGTTAATATTACTTAGATTCGAGAGCAATAACTTGCTAAGTTTGAAAAACTGTTTATTTTTCCCAAACTGAAGTTTTTCAAGCTTTTTTTAAGAAATCGATCAAATCTCAAATCTGGCCGTTTTTCCATGTTTTTGCTTAATATTACTTATAATCGGAGACCTTAATTTGATCAGTTAAAGATATTTGCATTATCGAAAAAACTCCCGTTTTTAAATCTTTTTTAGGAAATGGATCAAATCTTAAAAAAGGCTGTTTTTCCAGGTTTTACTTAATATTACTAAGATTCGAGAGCAATAAATTGCTAAGTTTAGAAAACAGTTTATTTTCCCAGAACTAACGTTTTTCAAGCTTTTTTTAAGAAATCGTTTAAATCTCAAAACTGGCCGTTTTCCATGTTTTTGCCTAATATTACTTATAATCGGAGACCTTAAATTGATAAGTTTGATAATACTTGCATTATCCAAAAAACTCCCGTTTTCAATCTTTTTTTTAGATAATATATCAAACCTTAATAACGGTTGTTTTTCCAGGTTTTCGTTAATATTACTTAGATTCGAGAGCAATAACTTGCTAAGTTTGAAAAACTGTTTATTTTTCCCAAACTGAAGTTTTTCAAGCTTTTTTTAAGAAATCGATCAAATCTCAAATCTGGCCGTTTTTCCATGTTTTTGCTTAATATTACTTATAATCGGAGACCTTAATTTGATCAGTTAAAGATATTTGCATTATCGAAGAAACTCCCGTTTTTAAATCTTTTTTAGGAAATGGATCAAATCTTAAAAAAGGCTGTTTTTCCAGGTTTTACTTAATATTACTAAGATTCGAGAGCAAAAAATTGCTAAGTTTAGAAAACAGTTTATTTTCCCAGAACTAACGTTTTTCAAGCTTTTTTTAAGAAATCGTTTAAATCTCAAAACTGGCCGTTTTCCATGTTTTTGCCTAATATTACTTATAATCGGAGACCTTAAATTAATAGGTTTGATAATACTTGCATTATCCCCAAAACTCCCGTTTTCAATCGTTTTTAGGAAATATATCAAACCTTAAAAAAGGCTGTTTTTCCAGGTTTTCGATAATATTACTTAGATTCGAGAGCAATAACTTGCTAAGTTTGAAAAACTGTTTATTTTTTTCTCAAACTGAAGTTTTTCAAGCTTTTTTTAAGAAATCGATCAAATCTCAAATCTGTCCGTTTTTCCATGTATTTGCTAAATATTACCTTTAATCGGAGACCTTAATTTGATAAGTTGAAGATATTTGCATTATCCAAAAAACTCACGTTTTTTAATCTTTTTTTAAGAAATGGATCAAACCTTAAAATAAGCTGTTTTTCCTGGTTTTGGTTAATATTACTTAGATTCGAAAGCAATAACTTGCTAAGTTTGAAAAACAGTTTATTTTCCCACAACTAACGTTTTTCAAGCTTTTTTTAAGAAATCGATCAAATCTAAAAACTGGCCGTTTTCCATGTTTTTGCCTAATATTGCTTTTAATCGGAGACCTTAAATTGATAAGTTTGATAATACTTGCATTATCCAAAAAACTCCGGTTTTCAATCTTTTATTAGGAAATATATCAAACCTTAAAAACGGCTGTTTTTCCAGGTTTTCGTTAATATTACTTAGATTCGAGAGCAATAACTTGCTAAGTTTGAAAAACTGTTTATTTTTCCCAAACCGAAGTTTTTCAAGCTTTTTTTAAGAAATCGATCAAATCTCAAATCTGGCCGTTTTTCCATGTTTTTGCTTAATATTACTTATAATCGGAGACCTTAATTTGATAAGTTGAAGATATTTGCATTATCCAAAAAACTCCAGTTTTTCAATCTTTTTTTAAAAATGGATCAAAGCTTAAAAACGGCTGTTTTTTTCAGGTTTTGGTTAATATTACTTAGATTCGAAAGCAATAACTTGCTTAGTATGAAAAACGGTTTATTTTTCTCAAAACTGACGTTTTTAAGCTTTTTGAAAGAAATCGATCGAATCTCAAAACTGGCCGTTTTGCAGGTTTTTGCTTAATATTACTTATAATCGGAGACCTTAATTTGATCAGTTAAAGATATTTGCATTATCAAAAAAACTGCCGTTTTTAAATCTTTTTTAGGAAATGGATCAAATCTTAAAAAAGGCTGTTTTTCCAGGTTTTAGTTAATATTACTTAGATTCGAGGGCAATAACTTGCTAAGTTTAAAAAACGGTTTATTTTTCCAAAACTGACGTTTTTCAAGCTTTTTTTTAAGAAATCGAGCGAATCTCAAATCTGGCCGTTTTTCCATGTTTTTGCCTAATATTACCTATAATCGGAGACCTTAATTTCATAAGTTGAAGATATTTGCATTATCCAAAAAAACTCCCGTTTTTCAATCTTTTTTAGGAAATGGATCAAAGCTCAAAAACAGGTGTTTTTTCAGGTTTTAGTTAATATTACTTAGATTCGAAAGCAATAACATGCTTAGTATGAAAGACGGTTTATTTTTCTCAGAACTGACGTTTTTCAAGCTTTTTGAAAGAAATCGATCGAATCTCAAAACTGGCCTTTTTTGCAGGTTTTTGCTCAATATTACTTATAATCGGAGACCTTAACTTAATCAGTTGAAGATATTTGCATTATCGAAAAAACTCCCGTTTTTAAATCTTTTTTAGGAAATGGATCAAATCTTAAAAACGGCTGTTTTTCCAGGTTTTAGTGAATATTACTTAGATTTGAGAGCAATAAATTGCTAAGTTTAAAAAACAGTTTATTTTCCCAAAACTGACGTTTTTGAAGTTTTTTTTAAAGAAATCGAGCGAATCTCAAATCTGGCCGTTTTTCCATGTTTTTGCCTAATATTACCTATAATCGGAGACCTTAATTTCATAAGTTGAAGATATTTGCATTATCCAAAAAAACTCCCGTTTTTCAATCTTTTTTAGGAAATGGATCAAACCTTAAAAAAGGCTGTTTTTCCAGGTTTTAGTTAATATTACTTAGATTCGAGGGCAATAACTTGCTAAGTTTAAAAAACAGTTTATTTTCCCAGAACTAACGTTTTTCAAGCTTTTTTTAAGAAATCGCTTAAATCTCAAAACTGGCCGTTTTCCATGTTTTTGCCTAATATTACTTATAATCGGAGACCTTAAATTGATAAGTTTGATAATACTTGCATTATCCAAAAAACTCCCGTTTTCAATCTTTTTTTTAGGAAATATATCAAACCTTAATAACGGTTGTTTTTCCAGGTTTTCGTTAATATTACTTAGATTCGAGAGCAATAACTTGCTAAGTTTGAAAAACTGTTTATTTTTCCCAAACTGAAGTTTTTCAAGCTTTTTTTAAGAAATCGATCAAATCTCAAATCTGGCCGTTTTTCCATGTTTTTGCTTAATATTACTTATAATCGGAGACCTTAATTTAATAAGTTGAAGATATTTGCATTATCCAAACAACTCCCGTTTTTTAATCTTTTTTTAAGTAATGGATAAAACCTTAAAATCGGCTGTTTTTCCTGGTTTTGGATAATATTACTTAGATTCGAAAGCAATAACTTGCTAAGTTTGAAAAACGGTTTATTTTCCCCAAACTGACGTTTTTCCAGCTTTTTTTAAGAAATCGATCGAATCTCAAAACTGGCCATTTTTGCAGGTTTTTGCTTAATATTACTTATAATTGGAGACCTTAATTAAATCAGTTAAAGATATTTGCATTATCGAAAAAACTCCCGTTTTTAAATCTTTTTTCAGGAAATGGATCAAATCTTAAAAACGGCTGTTTTTCCAGGTTTTAGTTAATATTACTTAGATTCGATGGCAATAACTTGCTAAGTTTAAAAAACGGTTTATTTTTCCAAAACTGACGTTTTTCAAGCTTTTTTTAAGAAATCGAGCGAATCTCAAATCTGGCCGTTTTTCCATGTTTTTGCCTAATATTACCTATAATCGGAGACCTTAATTTGTTAAGTTGAAGATATTTTCATTATACCAAAACTCCCGTTTTTCAATCTTTTTTAGGAAATGGATCAAACCTTAAAAACGGCTGTTTTTCAAGGTTTTTATTAATATTACTTAGATTCGAGAGCAATAACTTGCTAAGTTTGAAAAACGGTTTATTTTCCCAAAACTGACGTTTTTGAAGTTTTTTTTAAGAAATCGATCAAATCTCAAAACTGGCCGTTTTCCATGTTTTTGCCTAATATTACATATAATCGGAGACCTTAAATTGATAGGTTTGATAATACTTGCATTATCCCCAAAACTCCCGTTTTCAATCGTTTTTAGGAAATATATCAAACCTTAAAAAAGGCTGTTTTTCCAGGTTTTCGTTAATATTACTTAGATTCGAGAGCAATAACTTGCTAAGTTTGAAAAACTGTTTATTTTTCCCAAACTGAAGTTTTTCAAGCTTTTTTTAAGAAATCGATCAAATCTCAAATCTGGCCGTTTTTCCATATTTTGCTTAATATTACTTATAATCGGAGACCTTAATTTGATCAGTTAAAGATATTTGCATTATCGAAGAAACTCCCGTTTTTAAATCTTTTTTAGGAAATGGATCAAATCTTAAAAAAGGCTGTTTTTCCAGGTTTTACTTAATATTACTAAGATTCGAGAGCAAAAAATTGCTAAGTTTAGAAAACAGTTTATTTTCCCAGAACTAACGTTTTTCAAGCTTTTTTTAAGAAATCGTTTAAATCTCAAAACTGGCCGTTTTCCATGTTTTTGCCTAATATTACTTATAATCGGAGACCTTAAATTAATAGGTTTGATAATACTTGCATTATCCCCAAAACTCCCGTTTTCAATCGTTTTTAGGAAATATATCAAACCTTAAAAAAGGCTGTTTTTCCAGGTTTTCGTTAATATTACTTAGATTCGAGAGCAATAACTTGCTAAGTTTGAAAAACTGTTTATTTTTCCCAAACTGAAGTTTTTCAAGCTTTTTTTAAGAAATCGATCAAATCTCAAATCTGGCCGTTTTTCCATGTTTTTGCTTAATATTACTTATAATCGGAGACCTTAATTTGATCAGTTAAAGATATTTGCATTATCGAAAAAACTCCCGTTTTTAAATCTTTTTTAGGAAATGGATCAAATCTTAAAAAAGGCTGTTTTTCCAGGTTTTACTTAATATTACTAAGATTCGAGAGCAATAAATTGCTAAGTTTAGAAAACAGTTTATTTTCCCAGAACTAACGTTTTTCAAGCTTTTTTTAAGAAATCGTTTAAATCTCAAAACTGGCCGTTTTCCATGTTTTTGCCTAATATTACTTATAATCGGAGACCTTAAATTGATAAGTTTGATAATACTTGCATTATCCAAAAAACTCCCGTTTTCAATCTTTTTTTTAGATAATATATCAAACCTTAATAACGGTTGTTTTTCCAGGTTTTCGTTAATATTACTTAGATTCGAGAGCAATAACTTGCTAAGTTTGAAAAACTGTTTATTTTTCCCAAACTGAAGTTTTTCAAGCTTTTTTTAAGAAATCGATCAAATCTCAAATCTGGCCGTTTTTCCATGTTTTTGCTTAATATTACTTATAATCGGAGACCTTAATTTGATCAGTTAAAGATATTTGCATTATCGAAGAAACTCCCGTTTTTAAATCTTTTTTAGGAAATGGATCAAATCTTAAAAAAGGCTGTTTTTCCAGGTTTTACTTAATATTACTAAGATTCGAGAGCAAAAAATTGCTAAGTTTAGAAAACAGTTTATTTTCCCAGAACTAACGTTTTTCAAGCTTTTTTTAAGAAATCGTTTAAATCTCAAAACTGGCCGTTTTCCATGTTTTTGCCTAATATTACTTATAATCGGAGACCTTAAATTAATAGGTTTGATAATACTTGCATTATCCCCAAAACTCCCGTTTTCAATCGTTTTTAGGAAATATATCAAACCTTAAAAAAGGCTGTTTTTCCAGGTTTTCGATAATATTACTTAGATTCGAGAGCAATAACTTGCTAAGTTTGAAAAACTGTTTATTTTTTTCTCAAACTGAAGTTTTTCAAGCTTTTTTTAAGAAATCGATCAAATCTCAAATCTGTCCGTTTTTCCATGTATTTGCTAAATATTACCTTTAATCGGAGACCTTAATTTGATAAGTTGAAGATATTTGCATTATCCAAAAAACTCACGTTTTTTAATCTTTTTTTAAGAAATGGATCAAACCTTAAAATAAGCTGTTTTTCCTGGTTTTGGTTAATATTACTTAGATTCGAAAGCAATAACTTGCTAAGTTTGAAAAACAGTTTATTTTCCCACAACTAACGTTTTTCAAGCTTTTTTTAAGAAATCGATCAAATCTAAAAACTGGCCGTTTTCCATGTTTTTGCCTAATATTGCTTTTAATCGGAGACCTTAAATTGATAAGTTTGATAATACTTGCATTATCCAAAAAACTCCGGTTTTCAATCTTTTATTAGGAAATATATCAAACCTTAAAAACGGCTGTTTTTCCAGGTTTTCGTTAATATTACTTAGATTCGAGAGCAATAACTTGCTAAGTTTGAAAAACTGTTTATTTTTCCCAAACCGAAGTTTTTCAAGCTTTTTTTAAGAAATCGATCAAATCTCAAATCTGGCCGTTTTTCCATGTTTTTGCTTAATATTACTTATAATCGGAGACCTTAATTTGATAAGTTGAAGATATTTGCATTATCCAAAAAACTCCCGTTTTTTAATCTTTTTTTAAGAAATGGATCAAACCTTAAAATCGGCTGTTTTTCCTGGTTTTGGTTAATATTACTTAGATTCGAAAGCAATAACATGCTTAGTATGAAAAACGGTTTATTTTTCTCAGAACTGACGATTTTCAAGCTTTTTGAAAGAAATCGATCGAATCTCAAAACTGGCCTTTTTTGCAGGTTTTTGCTCAAGATTACCTTATAATCGGAGACCTTAACTTAATCAGTTGAAGATATTTGCATTATCGAAAAAACTCCCGTTTTTAAATCTTTTTTAGGAAATGGATCAAATCTTAAAAACGGCTGTTTTTCCAGGTTTTAGTGAATATTACTTAGATTTGAGAGCAATAAATTGCTAAGTTTAAAAAACAGTTTATTTTCCCAAAACTGACGTTTTTGAAGTTTTTTTTCAAAAAATCGATCAAATTTTAAAACTGGCCGTTTTCCATGTTTTTGCCTGATATTACTTATAATCGGAGACCTTAAATTGATAGGTTTGATAATACTTGCATTATCCAAAAAACTCCCGTTTTCAATCTTTTTTAGGAAATATATCAAACCTTAAAAAAGGCTGTTTTTCCAGGTTTTCGTTAATAATACTTAGATTCGAGAGCAATAACTTGCTAAGTTTGAAAAAATGTTTATTTTTCCCAAACTGAAGTTTTTCAAGCTTTTTTTAAGAAATCGATCAAATCTCAAAAAAGGCCGTTTTTCCATGTTTTTGCTTAATATTACTTATAATCGGAGACCTTAATTTGATAAGTTGAAGATATTTGCATTATCCAAAAAACTCCCATTTTTTAATCTTTTTTTAAGAAATGGATCAAACCTTAAAATCGGCTGTTTTTCCTGGTTTTGGTTAATATTACTTAGATTCGAAAGCAATAACTTGCTAAGTTTGAAAAACGGTTTATTTTCCCCAAACTGACGTTTTTCAAGCTTTTTTTAAGAAATCGATCGAATCTCAAAACTGGCCCTTTTGCAGGTTTTTGCTTAATATTACATATAATCGGAGACCTTAATTTGATCAGTTAAAGATATTTGCATTATCGAAAAAACTCCCGTTTTTTAATCTTTTTTAGGAAATGGATCAAATCTTAAAAAAGGCTGTTTTTCCAGGTTTTAGTTAATATTACTAAGATTCGAGAGCAATAAATTGCTAAGTTTAAAAAACAGTTTATTTTCCCAGAACTAACGTTTTTCAAGCTTTTTTCAAGAAATCGATCGAATCTCAAAACTGGCCGTTTTTGCAGGTTTTTGCTTAATATTACTTATAATCGGAGACCTTAATTTCATAAGTTGAAGATATTTGCATTATCAAAAAAACTGCCGTTTTTAAATCTTTTTTAGGAAATGGATCAAATCTTAAAAAAGGCTGTTTTTCCAGGTTTTAGTTAATATTACTAAGATTCGAGAGCAATAAATTGCTAAGTTTAAAAAACAGTTTATTTTCCCAGAACTAACGTTTTTCAAGCTTTTTTTAAGAAATCGTTTAAATCTCAAAACTGGCCGTTTTCCATGTTTTTGCCTAATATTACTTATAATCGGAGACCTTAAATTGATAAGTTTGATAATACTTGCATTATCCAAAAAACTCCCGTTTTCAATCTTTTTTTAGGAATTATATCAAACCTTAATAACGGTTGTTTTTCCAGGTTTTCGTTAATATTACTTAGATTCGAGAGCAATAACCTGCTAAGTTTGAAAAACTGTTTATTTTTCCCAAACTGAAGTTTTTCAAGCTTTTTTTAAGAAATCGATCAAATCTCAAATCTGGCCGTTTTTCCATGTTTTTGCTTAATATTACTTATAATCGGAGACCTTAATTTAATAAGTTGAAGATATTTTCATTATCCAAAAACTCCCGTTTTTCAATCTTTTTTAGGAAATGGATCAAACCATTAAAACGGCCGTTTTCCTAGGTTTTAGTTAATATTACTTAGATTCGAGAGCAATAACTTGCTAAGTTTGAAAAACGGTTTATTTTCCCAAAACTGACGTTTTTCAAGCTTTGGGAAAGAAATCGATCGAATCTCAAAACTGGCCCTTTTTCCATGTTTTTGCTCAATATTACTTATAATCGGAGACCTTAAATTGATAAGTTTGATAATACTTGCATTATCCAAAAAACTCCTGTTTTTCAATCTTTTTTTAAAAATGGATCAAAGCTTAAAAACAGGTGTTTTTTCAGGTTTTGGTTAATATTACTTAGATTCGAAAGCAATAACATGCTAAGTATGAAAAACGGTTTATTTTTCTCAAAACTGACGTTTTTCAAGGTTTTTGAAAGAAATCGATCGAATCTCAAAACCGGCCGTTTTTTCAGGTTTTTGCTTAATATTACTTATAATCGGAGATATTAATTTGATCAGTTGAAGATATTTGCATTATCTAAAAAACTCCAGTTTTTCAATCTTTTTTTAAAAATGGATCAAAGCTTAAAAACGGCTGTTTTTTTCATGTTTTGGTTAATATTACTTAGATTCGAAAGCAATAACTTGCTTAGTATGAAAGACGGTTTATTTTTCTCAAAACTGACGTTTTTAAGCTTTTTGAAAGAAATCGATCGAATCTCAAAACTGGCCGTTTTGCAGGTTTTTGCTTAATATTACTTATAATCGGAGACCTTAATTTGATCAGTTAAAGATATTTGCATTATCAAAAAAACTGCCGTTTTTAAATCTTTTTTAGGAAATGGATCAAATCTTAAAAAAGGCTATTTTCCAGGTTTTAGTTAATATTACTAAGATTCGAGAGCAATAAATTGCTAAGTTTAAAAAACAGTTTATTTTCCCAGAACTAACGTTTTTCAAGCTTTTTTTAAGAAATCGTTTAAATCTCAAAACTGGCCGTTTTCCATGTTTTTGCCTAATATTACTTATAATCGGAGACCTTAAATTGATAAGTTTGATAATACTTGCATTATCCAAAAAACTCCCGTTTTCAATCTTTTTTTAGGAATTATATCAAACCTTAATAACGGTTGTTTTTCCAGGTTTTCGTTAATATTACTTAGATTCGAGAGCAATAACTTGCTAAGTTTGAAAAACTGTTTATTTTTTCCAAACTGAAGTTTTTCAAGCTTTTTTTAGGAAATCGATCAAATCTCAAATCTGGCCGTTTTTCCATGTTTTTGCTTAATATTACTTATAATCGGAGACCTTAATTTAATAAGTTGAAGATATTTGCATTATCCAAACAACTCCCGTTTTTTAATCTTTTTTTAAGTAATGGATAAAACCTTAAAAACGGCTGTTTTTCAAGGTTTTGATTAATATTACTTAGATTCGAGAGCAATAACTTGCTAAGTTTGAAAAACGGTTTATTTTCCCAAAACTGACGTTTTTGAAGTTTTTTTTAAGAAATCGATCAAATCTCAAAACTGGCCGTTTTCTATGTTTTTGCCTAATATTACTTATAATTGGAGACCTTAATTTGATAAGTTGAAGATATTTGCATTATCCAAAAAACTCCCGTTTTTTAATCTTTTTTTAAGAAATGGATCAAACCTTAAAATCGGCTGTTTTTCCTGGTTTTGGTTAATATTACTTAGATTCGAAAGCAATAACTTGCTAAGTTTGAAAAACGGTTTATTTTCCCCAAACTGACGTTTTTCAAGCTTTTTTTAAGAAATCGATCGAATCTCAAAACTGGCCGTTTTTGCAGGTTTTTGCTTAATATTACTTATAATCGGAGACCTTAATTTCATAAGTTAAAGATATTTGCATTATCCAAAAAAACTGCCGTTTTTCAATCTTTTTTAGGAAATGGATCAAACCTTAAAAACGGCTGTTTTTCAAGGTTTTGATTAATCTTACTTAGATTCGAGAGCAATAACTTGCTAAGTGTGAAAAACGGTTTATTTTCCCAAAACTGACGTTTTTGAAGTTTTTTTTAAGAAATCGATCAAATCTCAAAACTGGCCGTTTTCCATGTTTTTGCCTAATATTACTTATAATCGGAAACCTTAAATTGATAGGTTTGATAATACTTGCATTACCTCAAAAACTCCCGTTTTCAATCGTTTTTAGGAAATATATCAAACCTTAAAAAAGGCTGTTTTTCCAGGTTTTCGTTAATATTACTTAGATTCGAGAGCAATAACTTGCTAAGTTTGAAAAACTGTTTATTTTTCCCAAACTGAAGTTTTTCGAGCTTTTTTTAAGAAATCGATCAAATCTCAAATCTGGCCGTTTTTTCAGGTTTTTGCTTAATATTACTTATAATCGGAGACCTTAATTTGATAAGTTGAAGATATTTGCATTATCCAAAAAACTCCCGTTTTTTAATCTTTTTTTAAGAAATGGATCAAACCTTAAAATCGGCTGTTTTTCCTGGTTTTGGTTAATCTTACTTAATTCGAAAGCAATAACTTGCTAAGTTTGAAAAACGGTTTATTTTCCCCAAACTGACGTTTTTCAAGCTTTTTTTAAGAAATCGATCGAATCTCAAAACTGGCCGTTTTTGCAGGTTTTTGCTTAATATTACTTTTAATCGGGGACCTTAATTTGATCAGTTAAAGATATTTGCATTATCGAAAAAACTCCCGTTTTTAAATCTTTTTTAGGAAATGGATCAAATCTTAAAAACGGCTGTTTTTCCAGGTTTTAGTTAATATTACTTAGATTCGAGGGCAATAACTTGCTAAGTTTGAAAAACAGTTTATTTTCCCAAAACTGACGTTTTTCAAGCTTTTTTTAAGAAATCGATCGATCTCAAAACTGGCCGTTTTTCCATGTTTTTGCCTAATATTACCTATAATCGGAGACCTTAATTTCATAAGTTGAAGATATTTGCATTATCCAAAAAAACTCCCGTTTTTCAATCTTTTTTAGGAAATGGATCAAACCTTAAAAACGGCTGTTTTTCAAGGTTTTGATTAATATTACTTAGATTCGAGAGCAATAACTTGCTAAGTTTGAAAAACGGTTTATTTTCCCAAAACTGACGTTTTTGAAGTTTTTTTTAAGAAATCGATCAAATCTCAAATCTGGCCGTTTTTCCATGTTTTTGCTTAATATTACTTATAATCGGACACCTTAATTTGATAAGTTGAAGATATTTGCCTTTTCCAAAAAACTCCCGTTTTTTAATCTTTTTTTAAGAAATGGATCAAACCTTAAAATCGGCTGTTTTTCCTGGTTTTGGTTAATATTACTTTGATTCGAAAGCAATAACTTGCTAAGTTTGAAAAACGGTTTATTTTCCCCAAACTGACGTTTTTCAAGCTTTTTTTAAGAAATCGATCGAATCTAAAAACTGGCCGTTTTTGCAGGTTTTTGCTTAATATTACTTATAATCGGAGACCTTAATTTGATTAGTTGAAGATATTTGCATTATCCAAAAAACTCCCGTTTTTTAATCTTTTTTTAAGAAATGGATCAAACCTTAAAATCGGCTGTTTTTCCTGGTTTTGGTTAATATTACTTAGATTCGAAAGCAATAACTTACTAAGTTTGAAAAACGGTTTATTTTCCCCAAACTGACGTTTTTCAAGCTTTTTTTAAGAAATCGATCGAATCTCAAAACTGGCCGTTTTTGCAGGTTTTGGCTTAATATTACTTATAATCGGAGACCTTAATTTGTTAAGTTGAAGATATTTGCATTATCTAAAAAACTCCCGTTTTTCAATCTTTTTTAGGAAATGGATCAAACCTTAAAAACGGCTGTTTTCCCAGGTTTGAGTTAATATTACTTAGATTCGAGAGCAATAACTTGTTTAGTTTGAGAATGCTTTAATTTTGTTCAAAACTGACGTTTTTCAAGCTTTTTTTAAGAAATCGTTTAAATCTCAAAACTGGCGGTTATAATAGAAGACCTTAATTTGATGAGTTGAAGATATTTGCATTATCCAAATAACTCCCGTTTTTCAATCTTTTTTTAAGTAATGGATAAAACCTTAAAATCGGCTGTTTTTCCTGGTTTTGGTTAATATTACTTAGATTCGAAAGCAATAACTTGCTAAGTTTGAAAAACGGTTTATTTTCCCAAAACTGACGTTTTTCAAGATTTTTTTAAGAAATCGATCGAATCTCAAAACTGGCCCTTTTTTCATGTTTTTGCTTAATATTACTTATAATCGGAGCCCCTAAATTGATAAGTTTGATAATACTTACATTATCCAAAAAACTCCCGTTTTTCAATCTTTTTTTGAAAAAGGATCAAAGCTCAAAAACAGGTGTTTTTTCAGGTTTTAGTTAATATTACTTAGATTCGAAAGCAATAACATGCTTAGTATGAAAGACGGTTTATTTTTCTCAGAACTGACGTTTTTCAAGCTTTTTGAAAGAAATCGATCGAATCTCAAAACTGGCCTTTTTTGCAGGTTTTTGCTCAATATTACTTATAATCGGAGACCTTAACTTAATCAGTTGAAGATATTTGCATTATCGAAAAAACTCCCGTTTTTAAATCTTTTTTAGGAAATGGATCAAATCTTAAAAACGGCTGTTTTTCCAGGTTTTAGTGAATATTACTTAGATTTGAGAGCAATAAATTGCTAAGTTTAAAAAACAGTTTATTTTCCCAAAACTGACGTTTTTGAAGTTTTTTTTAAAGAAATCGATCAAATCTCAAAACTGGCCGTTTTCCATGTTTTTGCCTGATATTACTTATAATCGGAGACCTTAAATTGATAGGTTTGATAATACTTGCATTATCCAAAAAACTCCCGTTTTCAATCTTTTTTAGGAAATATATCAAACCTTAAAAAAGGCTGTTTTTCCAGGTTTTCGTTAATAATACTTAGATTCGAGAGCAATAACTTTCTAAGTTTGAAAAACTGTTTATTTTTCCCAAACTGACGTTTTTCAAGCTTTTTTTAAGAAATCGAGCGAATCTCAAAACTGG
Organism: Ceratothoa steindachneri; assembly: GCA_963969495.1. Lineage (NCBI taxonomy): Eukaryota > Metazoa > Arthropoda > Malacostraca > Isopoda > Cymothoidae > Ceratothoa > Ceratothoa steindachneri. Next base: position 88,229,215 of record OZ018329.1, read on the forward strand.
CCGTTTTTCCAGGTTTATCTTAATATTACTTGTAATCGGAGACCTTAATTTGTTAGGTTGAAGATATTTTCATTATCCAAAAACTCCCGTTTTTCAATCTTTTTTAGGAAATGGATCAAACCATTAAAACGGCCGTTTTCCTAGGTTTTAGTTAATATTACTTAGATTCGAGAGCAATAACTTGCTAAGTTTGAAAAACGGTTTATTTTCCCAAAACTGACGTTTTTCAAGCTTTGGGAAAGAAATCGATCGAATCTCAAAACTGGCCCTTTTTCCATGTTTTTGCTTAATATTACTTATAATCGGAGACCTTAAATTGATAAGTTTGATAATACTTGCATTATCCAAAAAACTCCTGTTTTTCAATCTTTTTTTAAAAATGGATCAAAGCTTAAAAACAGGTGTTTTTTCAGGTTTTGGTTAATATTACTTAGATTCGAAAGCAATAACATGCTAAGTATGAAAAACGGTTTATTTTTCTCAAAACTGACGTTTTTCAAGGTTTTTGAAAGAAATCGATCGAATCTCAAAACCGGCCGTTTTTTCAGGTTTTTGCTTAATATTACTTATAATCGGAGATATTAATTTGATCAGTTAAAGATATTTGCATTATCCAAAAAACTCCAGTTTTTCAATCTTTTTTTAAAAATGGATCAAAGCTTAAAAACGGCTGTTTTTTTCAGGTT